>JAYRBW010053235.1:0-11091 GCA_036023295.1 Invenusta paracnida
AGACTGATCGATTGTGTCACATCTCTCTCTGACTTTCTCTCTAAGTCTCGATCTCCTTTTATTTCTATGTTTGGGTCCTTCGTGACATATTGTATTTCTTGGGTTTTTGTTATTCAGAGCTTTTACATTCCAATATGCCTTCATACTGTTTCTTTCTATAGAGGTTTTATAGCATTGGATTCCTGTTTCAAGACGAAGAGCATCTGTTGGTGATGTCAATAAGTGTCCAGTAATCTTTCGTAATTCTTTGTTCTGTGTTCTTTCCAGTCCTTCTATGTTGGTCTTGCTTAGCCATAGTTGCCATCCCGGGCGCAGTAATCCATCGTACTCTTGATTATGTCGTGTATACTTTTCTGGAGTTCTCAGCTTTCCATCCCCATTCTCTATTGGTACATGCATTTAGGATGTTACATCTGTTCAATGCTTTGTTGACCACTTTTTGGTGCGTGGGCCGACCGAATGCCTTGATGCAGTTGTCTCCTCTTGCCACTGGTCCCGTTCCACCTGACACAGGCTTGTCGGTTCCGGAGGAACGCGTCTATCCATCGGATGAAGTGGAGGGGGACACCTTTGCGAAGGAGGGTGTTGAGAAGCTTCGCCCTCCAGACTGTATCGTTAGCCTTGGAGAAATCCAGGAGAGATAACACTGTACGAAGGCGCTGCTGGAACCCGTCGCTGACAGACTGGGTCAGCCTGAGGACCTGGTCTTCGCAAGCTTCCTGAATCCCGCCTGTCTAGGATTGAACCATTTCCTCTCCTCGGCAAGGTGGTGCAACCTGCTGGAAATGAGCCGCTCAAGAGCCTTGCCTATGCAGGACGTGAGGGATACCGGACGTACGAGTCCACCGTGCCGGCGGGTTTGTTGGCCTTCAAAAGGGGGATGATAGTTGCGTTCCACTAGGATTGAGGACAGTAGCATTCCGCCCAGGAGCGATTCAGGATTTCTAACAGGGTATCCGTTGCAAGGATCTCATGTGTTGTATGAATCGAGGCTCCGCTCCGTCATCATCCGCCGCGCCCTTGGCTCTCATAATCATTCACTACTCCCTCCAGTTCGGTCTCGTTGAAGGGACTGCAACGGATGTCATCCGCCTCTTGAGCCTGAAGCATCTTCCTCACCTCCCTATGTTCCTGTATCTCCTCCCTTGACAGCGGGTACCTGCTGACGGCCGCGTATTCAGACATGAAGGCCTTTGCCTTCGCCGAGTCCCCCGTGAGGAACTTCCTGTGATGATTGAGGGCCACGTTTTTAGGAGTTTGGGAGAGCCCGTTGCTCAGGGCTCTCATGGTCACCCAGATAGCCGACATGTCTGTGTCAGCATCGATCTCCTCCACGTATTCTCTCCACTTCTTCTCCTTCTCTAGTCTGATGACCTCTTGCGTTCTCCGGCAAGTAGCGACCCATTCTTCCCTGTTGTTCGCGAGGTCCCTGCTAAGACGGTTCTTTTCTTTGCAGGTCTCCATCACCTCCTTGCTCATCCAGGGCTTCTTTTCCCCCGCACGCCATCTTTTGCCGATGTGTCTGGAGGCTGCATCTTCCATCGCCGAAGCGAAGCGCTTCGTGCACTCGTCGAGGCTGATTGACCGGGCTGGATCGATGCGAAGCAAAACTCCTTCATGGCTAGAGTGAAGGCTGGCCAGTCCGCCTTGGTCCAATTCCATCTAAGGATTTGCTCCTCCTCTGTTCTTCTACAGTCCAATTCCTGTTTAATAACACTGAGGATGGCCGCATGGTCAGATCTGATTTCAGGATTGGTGAGCCACTCAGTCCGGCCAGCCCACTGGGCTTTCATGATGGAAAGATCCGGGGTGCTCAGCCCCCCAGTGTCTGGGTTGGTTCTCGTAGCACTGC
This sequence comes from Invenusta paracnida, assembly GCA_036023295.1. NCBI lineage: Eukaryota > Metazoa > Platyhelminthes > Proseriata > Coelogynoporidae > Invenusta > Invenusta paracnida. The sequence goes on from JAYRBW010053235.1 coordinate 1,853, forward strand.
CGTCGTTGAGTGGTAGCATGTTGTGTTCGGCGCACCATTCTTCCAAGTTCTGATCCAGTTGGTCCTCTGGTAAGTGGGGGTTCCAGAGAGGTGTGTGTGCGTTGAGGTCGCCTCCGAAGAAGATACTGTCATCGTTCGAGAGGCAGAACGGGTCAAACCCCGCAGCGCGATTTTCACCCGGGATGTTACGGATCGGAGGGCAATACAGGCTGGAGAGGCGAAAACGGCCTTCTCCTTTCAACACTATGCAAATCGAGAGCTCCTCGAGTTCACCCTCTTGTTCTCTGCCGAAGTATTGGGCTGGAGGTTGGTAAACGGGATATCTTCCCTGATGAGGGTGGCTACTCCACCACCTAGCGTTACGGTCCCGTCGGCTTTGGGTGGACGATCCTTTCTGACGAATGTGTAATTCGGGATGTCCGGGGTCAAGGTCCCTGGTCTGAGTTTAGTCTCCTGGATAAGACAAACGTCAACCTGCCATTCGTGGAGGATTTGCTGCAGCTCGACTACACTCGTTCTGAGTCCGTTGCAGTTCCATTGCATAATCCGGATGGACGGCCTAGGGTGGAAGTCCTTAACTGCTTCCTTCCTAGTGGAAGGCTCGTTGCCAGGGGTGTCCGGTTTCTGCGAACACGGACCACACTTGAAGGAGATATGGTAGACGTGCATACCTGCTCCGTCCGACTGAGACCGCTGCACCCTTTGTGACAAGCGCGACTACACACAGCGCACTTGAGAGGCCTAGTGACCGCCAGAACCCCCCTACCACACCAGAGGCAACTGTCACTGGTTGGTCTAACCGGGGCTACGCCTGGTTTGCGGTATAACGGTCTGCCGGCTAACGTGGGGGAATGATGGGGAATCGGAGAAGGGGCCCTGTGGCCTCCACAGATGAGGCAGAGCCAGTTGAGGTCGTTCTAGTGGGCAGTCTTCCACTGTATTTGGTCTGCGTGTGAGCCCTATTCCCACAAGTGTGGCAAGTCAGGCTAGCTTCCGTGCGAAGCGCCTTGATGCAAACGCAGTAGTGTTCTCACGACGAAGTGACGACCGGCGAAGACTGATCGGCGACTGTGGACTGATGACTGAACGATGCCTGAATGGCACTATCCTCTCCGCCCATACAATGACTACAGGTCCAGGTCTCATCTCTAGAGTGGCCACGTCCCCACCAGCGGCAGTAGACTTGCTTGTGCGCTATGTGGTTGCAGAGATGGTAGGAAATCGCAGAGGCCTTCAGACGACCAGAGCAAGCACAGCACAATCTGGGGTCTTGGGGACGAGTGACACACCGAGGAACAATCCTCGGTTCCGGAGATTTGACTGGTCCCTGGATAGACTGGTGTTCAGCACAAGTGGAGAACTTCCAAGAGTGGGCAGCATGAATTGAAAAAAGGGCCCTAGTGGACAGGAGAGAGCAGATTTGGTGAAACCACTCAAGACAAATGTGGCATCTGACCGAAAGCCCTCTAAGGGGAACAGGGTCTCTACAGGAGCCGAAGTTGACCAGCACAGGACTAATCTCCAATCTAGGGGCCTTGCTCGACTGGCTAACTACGGTCGTGTTCGAGGGGAGCTGCGAATGATCGCACGCTGGCACTCCCAGGTGTGGTCGGGCGGAGAGAGCGAAGGGCTTTGGTGGAGAGGCCCGAGCAAATTTGGTGAAACCACACCAGACATTTGTAGCATCTGACCGACAGCCCTCTGTGGGAAACTGGGTCTCTGCAGGACCCGCAGCTGAAAGGTCCAGGGTTGGCCTCGATATCCCCAGCAAAAATAAGACGGTGAGAGATAAAAGCAACAAACCAAGGCAGCAAGCAGGGGAAGCACAAACAAGCAAGCGGGCCAGGCAAGCAGAACACAAGCACCCAACGGGAAAAGCACTGCAAAGCAAAGTGAGACACGAATAGAGCGAGCAAAGTACAAACACACAAACTCCCAGATAAGGGCCACGACACACTAAAGCACAGACACCGAAGCAGCCACCACACACATACACCCCAAGCAGGGCACCCGCCTGGGGGTAAAAGCAAAAAGGGAGCAAGCAAGCCAGTGGGAGGAGGCGGGAGAAAGCGTGGGGGGACACAAGAACATACCGGTGTGGTGAGATCGAAGGACAGAAGTGATCTGGGGATGCCCCCAACCCAGCAGAGCCACAGGCCCGTGCCAGAGTGAGAGGCCAGGGAAGCCAGTTTGGTCCCACCCAGTTCGAGTGAGTTTCTCTCGCGCCATCGTGAAGGCACTAGCTCTGGGAGAGGTTGATGTTGCCGCTGAGGAGACGCAGAAGCTTCCAATATTCTTAAACAGCTTGTGCGAGATGATCTGTAAATTCACGACGGGTTGCCCATCCCAAAACAAGATTTGAGAAAGCTGTCACCCACTTTAATATGCATTTTGCCGGTAAAACGTCAATTCAATTGAGAAGGAAGACGTTTTACGAAGCTCGCCAGCCAAGCGCCGAGTCGATTACTGACTACGCATGTCGTCTTCGGCGTCTCGCCAAAGAATGTGATTTCGTTGCCAACCTCTACCCTCCTACGAGGCATTTTCGTCATCGGGGTGCATGAGGACGTCCTGGGGGAACGACTTCTGGATGAGGACGCGGCCGAATTAACGCTTTGACGAGGGGAGAGGCATTCGAGAGAGCCAGAGTGGAGAGGGGAGCCGCCTCAACCGTCGTCGCAACGACGCACAAGACTGGATATTCTCGAGGTGACATACCCCAATTCACGAGCATCTCTCCGATAAAAAGAATCCAACCCAGATTTGCTACCGATGTGGATCAAACAAGCACCTGGCCAACTCTGCCGACTGCAAAGCCCGGAATGTGAAGTGCAAACGGTGTGACAGAGTAGTGTCATTTCGAGAAATGTTGCAAGGCAACGAAACCATGGGACAGTGGTAATCACAACGTTCTACACTGTATAACTTAGAAGGTATGTCATGATGAATTTGACATTTACCATTGTTCTATTTCAAATAATGATAGCTCAGACTTTAATTATATAACTAGATCTGTACAAATCCATGACACTACAATTTTTGCTTTGATCGATACAGGTACGCCAATTAATATATTGTCGAATGGCATTGTCCCAGATTTAATTATTACTAAATCTAACAGCAAAATATTCGCGTTTGGTGGGTTGCCTATACATGTAGTGGACGAAGCAACTGCTAACATAACATACAATGATGTAACAATGATGTGCTTACTAAATTCCATATCGTAGAAGCTATCGAGGGCAGGATGCGCAACACTCATGTTGTATTCATTATGATGAGAGTTCAAAATGCTGGTTAAGATTAGTCAACTTAATAACTCCAATCAATCAAAAATTATGAACGATTATGGTGAATTATTTACTGGCTTAGGAACGCTATCGAACAGTGATCAATATATTGTTACCTTGTCGGATAATGCAAAACTGTATCGCCCGCCTGCGCGAAGGCTTCCACCCGCCAGAATTTCTAAAGTCAAAAGCGAGCTAGATCATGTGGTGTAAGACAAAATTATTCGATCGATTGAAGAGCCCACTGATTTTTGTAGTCCGATGGTATGTAGTAGCCTATCGTAAAATGAAGATGTTCGCATTTGCATTGACATGCGTAGGCTAAACGGTAACATTTATAGAGAAGAGTATCAGATACCTACGATTGAAAAGTTAGCTGCCAAAGCAGCTGGCTCAAATTTTTTTTTAAATAGAACCTCAAATCAGGATTCTGGCAGTGTCCTGTCCATCCTGATTCTGAAAAATATCTATCTTTCTCTACGCCTGTTGGTCGGTTTTGATATCTCAAATTATCGATGGGTATTTCGGCTAGTCCCGAATTTTTGAAGCATGTTTTAAATAAAGTTTTAAAAGGGCTTTATTCCATATTCAATTATGTTGATGATATCGTAATTAACATGAAAACACTCGCATTTTACGCATAGTATTGTCCAGATTGCAAGAGGCTGGTTTGAAATTAAATCTCGAAAAATTTACGCTTTATGCCGATCAAATCGAGTTTTTAGGACATACTGTCTTGGCCAAAAGTTTGGAATAATTTATGAAAAATACATTTATTGAACTTTACGACATAAATAATTCCTGTAGAATAATTTTTAAAGGAATTACTATAACAACATTTGTAATTAATATAATAGCGTGTGTTTTACTAAGTTTCTCTATATACTTCCTAATTTTTAGCGCACATTTAAAATGTTTAGGCATGGCTTAAAGTTTTGTGTGATACTGTTAGTCTTCGGAGTCGCAAACAAGCGACAAAACCACACCTAAGCCAGAAGAACAATCGTTACAGGATTGTATTCTGTAGAAGTACAAACTTTGGACAGTCCAACAGTGGGAAATGTTATGTTTCAGATGAGTCTACAACCGAAGAATTCGGTGTACGATCACGTGGTCTTAGGTGTCTCACTTCTACTCGTTATCACCCAAAATACATTGTGCCAACGGTTAAACAGTGCTCTAGAGTGATGATTTGGAGTGTATTTTTTTCTACTAGGAGGGGGGCCTGTGGTTCATGACTCAAAACACAACTACTAACTCTCGTATGTACCTGAAAATATTACAGGGAAAGCTTCCAATGGTCATGAACATTTTCAACACGCATATATTTCAACATGATGAGGCACCCTATAATGTGGTCAAGCCGGTGTCTAAATGGCTAGCATGATAAGTGGATTGAGGTCATCGGGCCTTCGCCTGGCAATTTTGCAAACCTCAATCCTATTGAAAACTGTTGGAATTATTTGAAAATCTGTGTTGAAAAGTGGAAATCAACCTCGATTAATGATTTGATAGAGAAAATAAAAGTGGTGTGGACACAACAGATTACTCCGGAGTATCTCAACACTTTAGTGCTTTCCATACCAAAACGCCTAGAGGCTTGTCTTAAGGCAAAAGGTGCACATACAAGATATTAATATGTAATTTCAAAACTTTTAGACTTACGCTTTGCTTGTAATTAATTCGTATGTGTTAATTTATGATAAATTACACTAATTATATGTAGATGTGATTCAATTTTCTGTATTTTTCATAAAATATTCCAAACTTTTGACCACAACTGTATATGGAGCAAGAAGGGCATCAAACATTGTCCGTACCAAGATCGCTGCTATTACAATGAAAGACCCACCTATAGATAGACAGAGTCTTAGGTCGTTTTTGGGTCTAGCAGAATACTTAAGGCAAGCGTCCATTGCTCATTACAGTAGTCTTGTCTAACCTCTTTCGGAGGTAGTCAAGAAAGAAAAGTTCGAATGGTCTGATTACAAGCTTCAGCCTTTCTATCAGATCCGCAAAGTTCTGTCCGAGGATACTTATAAACTATTTTTCAATTCTGCATTGCCGACAGTCGTTCAGACAGATGCTTCTGGTTGGGGCATAGGTGCAGTCTTACTACAAAATAGTCTGCCGGTAATGTTTGTCTCCCGTATACTTACTGATACGAAACGTCGTTACTATCAAATAGAGAGAGAATTTCTGGGCATAGTTTTCGGGTTGACGAAATTGAGCAAATGCTTGATCAGTATTGATTTCATGTTAATGAATGATCACAAGCCTATAGTCCAGTTGTTTTACAAAGCTATCGACTCACTTTCTAATCGTCTATAACGCTGTATTATATGTATTCAACACTTTTCCTTTTCGATTGTGCATATTAAAGGGACAAATAATACCTTAGCCGATGCTGTATCGAGAAACGCAATTCAAGGCAGTCTAAATGAGATGGATTCTATATTTCACTCTGTTTCATTTTGAGAAGCCTCCCTGTCAACTTAAAGGCAATAGCAGAAGCGAAATCGCAAGTTTCGACCCTTTCTTTGGTCATAGATGAAATAAACAGAAGCTGGTCTTCTAACGAAGCTAAGTCGCTGAAGCCTTATTTTCAAATGAGAGACAAGCTGACAGCTAAGTATAGCAGAAATCTCTAAATCATCTGTAAAGGATCACAGGTAATCATACCGGAGTCATTGCGAAATAATATTTTGAAAACTGCACAAGAAACGCATGTAGGCATGTCCAAAGTGAAAGCTACTCTAAGGGCTTATAATTTCTGGCTCCGTATGTATTCTGACGTCGAAGAGTTTGTTCGACACTGAACTTGCACGGTGTTTCAAAAGAAAGAAGATTCAGCGCCCATGACTCCAGTAGCTGAAAAAGAGACAAAACTGTGGAGTACTACAGCAGTAGATCTCACTGGTCCATCCGATACTTCGATTGGAAAGCGCTCTTGACTATCATTGATTTACTTTACTTTAGATATCCAGAAGTTTGCGTGTTGAAAGAAGGTTCATCTGAGGATATCATTAGAAAGTTGCGCCCTACCTTTGCTAGATCCTGTTTTCCGGAGCGCGTCATAAGTGATAACGGTACCCTCTTTGTGTCTAAAGAGTATCGGGATTTTCTAAATATTTGTGCTATCAAGCCAGTGAACTCTTCTTTTTATTATCCTTATCCTTATAATTCTACTATCGAGCAGTTGCATGGTACTTTTAAAAGTAAATTTAAACGAATTCGGTATGAGAAAAACGTAGATTTATAACAAGCGTTAGATATTAACATCAATATTATTCAACATCCGCTCTACTCCAAACGATGTGTCCGATGAGACCTCTTTCTTTCGGTAATATGGTCGCGAAATGATAACTATATTATACAAAATATCGATCGATAACACATGAGTCCAGTGTAGAACTAGAAATGTCAAAGAGGAATATTCTAAAAAGGGGTCCACCGCTAAAACTTATCAACTAAAACATTCTAATTTGTAAACAGTCCAATCAACAGTATTGCATAAAAGGAATTATGCTACGTAACGTTTCGGATTACTCGTATGAAATAGACATTGATGGTAAAGCGCCCATTGTGTCGATTTTAACCAATGTAATCTGTAACCCTATTTCCCCCCATATTTTGGTGAAATAGGGGATCGAGTAACTAGGAAGGCTATTGACGCGTATAACGAGGCGAAAGAGAACGAACCGCTCGCAATTAGCGCTCCTCCTGACACTGTCACGAAGGAAGACTCTGTAAATTCAACCCCAGAATTCAACCGACGTCCTAAACGTGATAGGCATCCACTGAGGAGGTACATTTATGAATAATAAGCAGTTTTGTTTTAGTTCGTATTTGGTTTTATTTATGTGCATAACTCATATTACTGTTCCCGTATGGTTATAGCTGTATAGATTTGGTATGCGTTTTGTTTTTACCAAGGTCTATACATATTTATATATGTTTGCTATTTTTCACATTTTATAAATATATATATAGATAATGTATATGTACATAGGTAATGTATATATAGATACATGTATATAGATAATTACATGTAAACTTGTAGAATTGTTATGTGTTTTGTTTATGAAGGTGTGGAATCCTGAGCTATTAAATTACGCTCTAATCTATTATACAATAATATCATGTACTTATTTGATACACTCGTGTACCTACTTTCGTAACTCTTATTATCAGTATTCACTTCATTTATATATGTAACTTATTCATTCATTAACTGTTGCCATAATCCGGCTGACGGTAATAAAGAATGGTTGATACTATAACATTCTTTGATACGATTAAGGTTGAGGATTCAACATATTCTAAAGATAATATTAAAGAAGTAAAAGGTAACACGAGAAATAATGGAAATTACAAAAGTTTAACAATACAAAATCTCATCTGATTCATTATTAATATGAACAACTGCCTTGGCACTATTTTCCTTTTTTAAAGTCAGTACAGGTACTTCTAGCTTGTGTAATAGAACTAAGTGTTGCAGATCTCTGTCTGTCAGATCCTCTATCTCCTCTATTTTAGGTAGCTTTATTTTAACAAGTACTGGTACAGTATTAGATAATTAATATAAAAACAAATGGATCATTAGATTAATTTCTTAAAACTTCTATTATATTTCTATTTTTTGGAAAAGAAGTGGTACTATACTACACTGTAAGGAAAAATATTCGATTTGCGACTCGGAAATTAGTTTAAAAAACTTTGTCGGTCGGGTGCCATATTGGGTAATAGTAATAGTCGTATGAAACTAACTAATACTGTGAAACGACCATCATCAGTCATTTTCTATAAAAATAATGCACACTGAATATACAACTTTCAGTAGTATTAGACATTAAATATTATTTTAACACAAAAATGAATAAAGCTGAATTAATTAAAATATAAATTTTAAATATATTAAACTGGATGTATGAATATAGACAAAATCATACGATATAACATGTAACAGAAAGATTAACAATAAATGGTTTAAAATATTCTTTTATAATATATTCAGGGTTGAGAACTGTTGTGGTCGGATTTGGCGGAAAAGGGATTTGGGCACCGCATGGGTACACGAGCAGTGTACTCTATAATTGCAATTTTAAGGCTTAAAATGTATCTAAATAGTCTTTACTAAGGTGAATCGGAACTTATAATACATAAAATGTTGCATAATATATGACTCATTAAGTCTTTCGCAGACATTTTAAGTTTAGTAAGTCATATTTTAAGTTATTTCGAGTATAATAAGTTACATTTTATGTTATTTTAAGTATAGTAAGTCACATTTTAAGTTATTTCAAATATAATAAGTTACATTTTATGCTATTTTAAGTATAGTAAGTAATATATTAGGTTATTTAATGTATAATAAGTCTCATTTTATGTTATTTTAAGTATAGTAAATAACATATTATTATGTTATTTTAATTACTTTACGCTACATTATATGTTATTTCGAGTATATAAAGTCACATATTATGTTATTTTAAGTATCAAAAGTCACACATTTGTTATTTGAAATATTTTAAGCCACATTTTATATTGATTCAAATATAGTAGTCTTAAGGCATTCTAGTAACGTAGGTATAATTTGTATCTCAATTCAAATATTGTAAACTACAATTTACGTTAAATATATTACTCCCTATAATTCGCAGTGCTATATTACATAAAATTGTTACAATATTAGAATGTGTATTATTATATACTATTCTATATTTTATGTAACTGCAAGTATCGTAAATTACATATGTTGATTTAAGTATAGCAAACTGTAATATGTATATGAAAAATAACAGTGGAATGAAGCTCGTAGAATGTGTAAAATTTACATAAAATACTTACTTAAAGTCCAATTAATTTAGATATAACATTTTATTAGAGAAATATTACAAACAGTTTACAATTAAATCAGAGAATATGGAGCATTAAAAAAAGTTTACA
>JAYRBW010053246.1:0-11090 GCA_036023295.1 Invenusta paracnida
GTCATATCGAAACTGTAGGCTAAATTAGTTCCTGCTTCCTCAAGAAACGACGGATTTTGAAAAAAATATGTTTCTGTATCTTAAAAAAGGGGCACCCCAATCAAAAGGGCAGGTGTCCGGACACCCTGGACACCCTGGACACCCCCCCTAGATCCGTCCATGTAATATGCACATCTGAACAATAAAATGAAATGTAACGATGCAATAATCAGAACGTTTAAAACAGAGTTATAAGAATAACTGAAGAAAAACTGATAAGCTGATACTAGAATTTATGTTTGGAAGAGTAATTTCATGCGACAGGCTTATTTTATTTATCAATGTAGTATTAAGAAGTAGCTTTAATTTCATATAAAGTAACATTATAATAGATTGCTTAACAGAATAAAAAGTGTAATTTGTTTGACAATTAAAGGATTTGTGTTTAAAGTATTTTTTCATAAAATACCCAAACCACCCTTTTTTTATCTTTACAGTATACTTACATTTTGTGTAATTAATATTTTACATGTGCTTCAGTTATTTGAATTAATTAATTTCATCTTTATATTAGATCATAAAAAAGCATATTTCTATATATTTTAAAAACCAATTTAGAAAAACATTTAATTTTTCAAATTTTCGTTATTATCACGTTTGTAGAAACATATTACATTTTCTGCTATTTAAGTGTTCTTTGAATGATTTGGTTTAAATATATTTTTGGAGAAAATATATGGGCAACTTAATGCCTATAGTGCTTATCAATTATTGTTTCAACTTAAAATTGATATTGTTATGCATTTGTATATACTGTTTTATGGGCCTACTAAAATTCATTCTAGATAAAGTGTTTTGGAGAAGTACATAATATATATGATTTAAAGCTTTCTTATGTTTTAGAATAAAATACTTTATTTCACTCACAAATTTTCCTCTTAAAACCATACAACATATGAGTAAGTATGTTTATTTTTAAATTAATAGTCAGTATATGAATAAAGTTATTCTTTCGATTTTGTATATTTTAAATTTATTTGAGCCAATCAATATATTTCTTGACGAAAAGATTCAAAAGGGTGGATTATATTTGATACGCTTCAAAATAAATAGTAAACATCAAAATGCAATATTTTATACTAAGAATTTATGTAAAATAAAAGTATTTACCGAATATATCTGTGTGGTACTTACTACTGCTGACGCCAAATTAAGTTCTCTAAAAAAAGCGGTTTCAAAAAGTGGGAAAATATTTGTCACGCTGCATTATTTTCAAAATTGCTTTCTGTTAACTTTGAAATAGTTGCAAAGGGTATTTTAGACAATAATTAATGGCATTTCTATGTTATAGCCAATTAATATCAGAAAAGAAAACATGTTATGCACCGGTATGTTTGATTTGTATCAGAGTTTGATTTCGTTACTTCAGATCTGAATTGAATAGAAAGGATGTTAATATTATTTTGGATCCAGAATTTGGTGGATGTATAAACGATACGGCAATTGAAATTAACGATAATGATTGCAATTCGAACATATTTGGACCGGATTCTAATGCGACCATGCTTCAGCAAGAAAATTCTTTTAATCTGATATATTTTTAAATTCAAGAGGAAAATAAAAACTTTTACATGTGGATCCAAAAAGTATTTCAATTCATCAAGATAGCAATAATACTGAAGTATACTTATAAATAAATGCAGATACCGCTTCTTAAACTCTAAAGCATCTCTTTCACAAACAATTGCTGCTCTGGATACATTATTTGAGTTAGGCAATGGCCACTTTTTGCTAAACCACGAAAGAATGGTAAACTTGCGTGGTATTTATTGATTCATTGATGTCCAATTTATCTGCTAAACTCAATCAAAGTACACAAATCCTTGTACTCGTGTCACCGGAATCACAGTGTGCACAGAACAAGGCAAGACAAATGAAGAGTCCGAATGATGAAATTAGCGAATACAATGCCAATAGTATTCAACGGTGCGCAACAAAAAGACGTGATAAGTCATACAATAATAATTCAGAATCTTTGCAAATGTATTTTTTTATAAAAGAAGAAAATCACCACATCCCAGCCGGTAGCGGAAAGGTAATCCCGATAGAAAAGGTGAACAGCTCTTAAACTGTGCACATCTCATAATCAACAAATTAGGTTACCTAAGTTTTTCATTTTATTTACTGGAACATTTAACATTCGCAAATTTATTATTGGTGAGAAAAATCAAAAAGATAACTTAATTTAAAATATTTTGCAAACGTAAGAGTACTGTTGCTTTCAGTGTCATGTAATTCTTTTTACTGGAACTTTAGTGCCGATAATTGTTCAAATGTTGTTGTAGTCGTTTATCTATTGTAAATTGCTGAAGTATTGATTTGTCATTATTCTCCCTCTGGTTTTGAATTACCTATCCCTAAATTTTCCTCATGAATTAAAATTTCCTTGACATAATAAATACTAACAATACAATTGGTTTAATAGGTTGGAGAATTGAAATCATAGATATTTGTTTTAATATTTAATAATATTTAATATCTAGGCTAATATTAACTAATCTCTATGGGTTGAAATAAACTGCATAAATAGCGTTTTTACATATATATGCAATGTTTAATGCACAAAATATACGTTACAACTGCCAATGAATAATTATGTTGAACTAAATGTAATTGAAATAATTAAAATTTATGAATTATAAGAAAACACATTCATGCCATGTGTATTTCAAAAATAACAATACCACATTGACGAGCATTTGTAACGTGTTACTTTCTCAATATTTATAAAAATTGAACTTAAGTTGTACACATACATATGACAATTCCATTCAAAACACAGATTTATATTACATTTTGCCAGTAATGTATTTTAATAGTATAAATATATTAATTTTTTTACAGAAATGTATAAGCATTGTAATTTATATATAAGACATTATAGTTCTAAATATTACTAGAACATGAAAAAAATGATTTCTGAGAAATTAATTAACTCGCACAGTGCGCTCTTTGTTATTCAAATAATATCCAAATAATATTTATGAATTTTATCAGTTACAAAGTTTATTTGCTTTTATTTTTATATAATCCTATATTTAAAACGAAGAGCAAAGCGATAATATATGTCAAGCGAGAAAATATCTAACATGTTTTTACAATTATCTTTAAATAAAAAAATATGGACAATCGCCTTAAAATATGAAATTAACATTTCCCAGTACCTACAATATAATTCATGTAGACACACTAGTATACTGAATTTGTACTTTGAACGTAATAAGTTAAACATGCTCTGTGTCAAATTCAGAACATCAATAGTAAAACATCAATATAATAGAAACAAACACATATCTGCAGTACATGCATAAGGCAAAATAAGTAAATACTAAAGCATACAATATGCTACTCAATAAGAAGAAGAAAAATAAAACAAAGCTTTGTAAAACATAATAATAGTTTAATTATTATGAACAAACAATTTAGGTAAACAGCATACAAAATCAATGATGATAAGTTGAAATTCTTCCATAATGTATTACAATTAAAATGTTTATAATATTAATCTTAATAATATAGATAATAATAATAACAATATATTTATTGTTGTAATGAAAAACAGGAAACATACACTACACATATAAAGAGAATAAAATGATTGAAGTACCTAACCGCACAGTTGGGGCATTTAGAGAAGATAATATACGATGTTTGCTTTAAATGATTAAATGACTGTAGAAATGGTTACGTTATAGATTAAAAATATGTATTAATTCTTATTAAATAATTAACAGTGTTACAAATAAATGAATGACATATCTTGCTTCAGGAATTGGGATAAATATTATGAATAATTTAGAAATTTATTTGTATCAAATACAAATTAATATAAATGTATATTTAATAATAGCATGGTAAATGGATTTTGTTTTATGACAGTTTTCTACATTTTCGGTTGTTTAACATAGCAGCAGCATAATATGGATATTTTAAAAGTAGCAGGTACTAGCTTTATGAAGGAGAAAATATAAGATATAAGTTGTATGTTTCTGGTATGATTTGCTGGAAAATATACCGTAAACAGATTATTAATAAATCAATGGTTGGATTTACATATACTTAATTATACAGAGTAATATAAGTATTAAGGTAATTTAAAAATATCTTCTTTGTATAGAAAAGCCGAAAGTTATTTGAATTCTTTGTAGACTGTAGTTTATTGAAGTTTTGTAAAATACAGCGTTTTAAATAACGTAACATTGTTTTCGGTATAGACATGCAATGAATATATTTTATGCACCCCAAAAAAGAGTTTACTGTTTAATTGTTATGCAATTATTCAGAGAGTTCAAACTAAAGACATATACATTAAGATAAAGATAGATAAAAATGTATTAGATAACTGTATAGATAAATATAAATTTCAATCTTTATAATGGTTGAAACATATACTAGAAACAGGAACAGTATTTTATTCTTCCTAATATGTGTTTTTGATGTTAATTAATTTTCACGCTACTAATAAGATGAAAAATACATTTTCTTATGCACTCGTTTTGCAAATGGTAAAACAATTTTTAACACAATTATAATTTATTTAATCATACTTTGCGATGAAATTGGATACCATGTCAGTATTCCCCACTGAAATAGTTAAATTATATTAGATGTTTAACTCTAATGTCAGTGTTTATCATAGAGAAGAAAAAACCCAAAAACTGAAAATTGGAAAAATAATAATCCGAAACTCTTAATTGATAATGGCTACTTAATGTAGCTAACAGAAACGTCTCAGATTATGAATATTTTTCAATTGCAGATTTTTTACTTGTATAATGTTGTTATTTGTTCTAAATTTGAAAGTCTTTATAAAAAGCGTCATAAAAATCTTTTGATAATATCATTTGACTTTAGAATTTTAGTTAGATTTATTTGGTAAATATATTTCATTATTCTTATATCCAAATATAGTTAATTTTAATAATCTATTTTGGCTTTATTCTTTTCCGTTTTAAAATTTGAACAAGAAAAATATATGTATTCTAATATATTACTTTATAAAACATCTTTATTAACACATTTGGATAGTAAAACTGACTAAAAATATAATTACGCATTCAAATTATTTCAAAAGAAAGTAAAACAATGACATCCTTTCAAGGTTAACATTTTCAGACTAACCTGCTTCCGTCGTAGATTTTCTGTTTTCTCTAAAGTTGATCCATGCAAGAATTGCATATTCAAATATTTCTCCAAAAAAGGCACAGGTAAGACCTAGGGTGATAGCACAGAGACCCCCTATTTGACTAATCAATCCGTCCCAACTAAGAGCGTGTTTCTCATAGTTTGTAATTATGTCGTTGCTAGAACGACGAATATAGACACATGTTGTATCCTTCGGGTCGATATCGAAGATACCATTCTTATCGGCTGTTCCATTATCAATTGCTTTGAGATGTTCTAGGAGACCAATACGAGTCGCCTCCATTAATGCTGGGTCTCCACGTGATTTAAAAATATTCAAGCTTTTATGAATATTTGTGAGTGGTTCCAGATTCCTTAGTCGGGTATCCCATTTTGTGCTTGATTGATGCAGCTTGTAGTCATTTCTCAGACACGGAGGTAGGCAGTAAGAGGCTAATTTCATTTGCGATTTCAATTTTTTTGCATCTATAATGCAGTAAATGCGTTGCAAAAAATGTTTGGCACGAATATTAGACAGGTCACCGCAATATGGAATCTGTTTCGATGGCAAAAAAGGTCGAGGAAGGTAGGAAAATATACACTTACATAGTTTTGCTACAAGGTAATTTTGTTTTAATCCATTACAGTCTCTATAACTGTATGAGTAGTTGTTGTTCAAATCAACAATGTTTTTCGCTTTACCGATACAATTGTGACCACTTTCGTTTTTTATATCCATCCAGTGCTCCAAACGGTATCTGATTTCAAGAAGTTTACCCGCTGCCGCATTAAAAACCCCTTGTCCGTTCATATTGGGTCGCATGCCGCTATCATGCACTTGAATTTTCGCTCCCTCCACCCCATTATCCATTACATCCTCGTAGAAATACTCATCCGTGAAGGTTTTCAGGGATTCATTTCTCTTGACATTTATCAAAAGAATGAGAGACTGCAATCTGTACGCATCCTCTTTGAAAATTGGTTCAATCGTGTAGCAGTTGAAGAAGCGTGGATTGCTGACCCTGCTAGCCTTTAGTTTACAGTCTTTCAGGGATCCCACACCCTTTCGAATAGTCGAGTTCTCGTAGGTTGCTACACAGAAGACAAACATGCTTTCCGGAGAATGTCCGATAAGAAACGACGCATTCGGTTCAAGATTCTGGTAGTAGAGTTGTGTAGCGCCTGTGTTTTTGAACAGGATATTAGCCAATGAAATATGATTATACTTCAGATTATTATACATCATCTTCCGAGTTTTGGCATTGTATCTCGCTGGCGATAGCACCCTACCTTCGTTCCAGTATTGTATCGCTTTAGGGCAAAAAGGATTAAAGTTACAGACGGTGATTGCCGGGAAAACTGAGGAATGGTTTTGCAGGATTTTAGTTTCATGATAAGTATACTTGCGGTTGTACGCTATAATTCTTTGAACAATTGCGCAAGTCATAATAGTGAACATTGTGAGCACAAATAATACCCAAATGATCTTCAAAAAGCCGTTGTATTTTGGAATTTTTGTTACACCTCGAAGTGATGAGTTCTGGCAGAAAAGTTTGAAATAGGAACAGTTGTCTTGAGAAGTAGAAGGTTTTATCCTTCTCTTAGTTTGTAGTTGAGTTGATTTTTGGGGATCGTTCGGCATTTTGAACTGAGCACTGTTTTTGTAACGTATAAAAATGCACTTAAATATTTTATTAAAAGCTGTCGAAAAACTGCAGCAGTTATTATTCTGTCTGCTTATATAGTAAATTATTTTCGTAAACAGTAATTTTTCTAAATAAATGAAAATGAATGCTGCAGGACTGTTAGTGAATTAATGGGGTACATAATATGTAATCTCCAAAATATACAATAAAAGCCCGAAGCATTAAGCTTGTCAGAGTATTAACATGCACCATTTGTTAAACAAAAAATGTGCAGTTGTATAATGATATATTGCATCCCACCCATTTCACATGTAATTAATTATAATTGTTAAAAGTTGGGCTATATCCTATTCAGGCTACATTATAATATAGATTTTGATTATCAATAAAGGAAGTCATTAGTCGGCCTGAACTATTATTATGTACATTACGATAAGCATGTTAGTGCAGTATTTATTTAATGTAGTAAAAATATATGTTATTTATCAATACATACTTATGATCCCTTTTATGTGCTTGTTTATAATGACAATTGTTCTACGTAATACTCATGAAAATCTGAAAGTTATTTAGAATTTAACAATTCATAAATCCACAGATTCAGTGTCTCATAATTTATGAATTTGGTATTCAACTCGAAATAAGATTACAAATATACATTAAATATCATTGTTAAGTTGATCTTCTGAATTTGAGATGTATCCTATAATGAGAATAAACTCAGTTAACTTCGCGATAATTATGTTTTCAATTATTATTTTTGTATTCAATTTGGTAAATATTGAGCAACTATTACAATCTATTTGAATCCTTTCATGATATATTATCATGCTTTTATGTCTAATATTTATATTAAAAAAATACTTTTGCCCATTCTTCAAAGGAATATATTAGAAAATACATTTGTTTAATTACTTACGAAGTGTCTAAACTAGCTACTCATTTATTAAGCATCAACATTATAGGGAGGGGGGTTGGGGCTAATACTTCCAGCACAAAAACCCGTTATGGATAGTGTTTATGATTTATGTTTAATACTTCTACTATGATTATTCTTAGAGACATTAATAACAGATCACTTACTCAATAATAGGCTGTATCACAAAACGAGTGTTTTAAATTTTATAAGTCCACTTATATATTGCGATAATGTGTATGACTCTTCAATATATTGGTGAACACTGCAAATATCACATACTATCGTTCAAAGAAGTTTGGCCGAAGACCTCGGGAGAATTTGGTTCCATACCAAATGCGTTCCCCTTCATTTATCTGAACATAACAAGGCTCTCCGTGCTGTGTTTTGCTACAATAATTGTTATCTGGACTATAAACAAGGTTAATTTTAGTCACTTTCGTTAAGAATTTTTTTTATTATCGAAAACTCGTAATAATATTGATAGCTGGATCAGTGAAAAGATGGCTGCTGATGGGAATCAAGCACTGAGATAGACAGTCAGCTGAACGAATATATACCTATATAAATGAACGACACTAGTATGGCTCTACAAATACACTATGAATATACACTAAGGACAGTCCAAATATCTTTGAAAGATCCGAAAGTTGCAATTTCAGTGCCGTTAAATTGTTTTAATTTGATGGTACTTTTATTCAAAGTAGGTGAACCCAAATACTGCCTTATATTCTTTGGGATTATTGTTACTTGTGAGCCTGAGTTCATTTGCATTCTACAAGGTTTGTTTGCTATCATGACTATTCTGTGTGTCATGTTCAATTCTTGTTTTTCTAATGAGTATAATATATGTCTTTGTTATTAGTGTTGTCCGAATTGTCTTGACTATTACCATTCTCTATTGAATGAGCTGCTTTATTCTTTGATCTGCATTCTTTTGCAGGGGGTTTTGTTTTCTGCATGTTATACATGTTTTTCCAAAGGCTGAGAAATTTTGTGGGCCTTGTTCGTTTCGACAATATATTTACAACTATTATTTTGTATAATGCTGCTATTTTTATTTTTCACATATTGAATGGATGCTTCACAGTCGTTAGAAGCGTAGAGTAATTATTTGAAGATTGTTTTTTCTTGATTTGTGGGTTCAAATGTTTCGATGATATCATTTCAATTTGTTGTATTAGCTGGATCACTTGGAATTATTTTTTCTTGCCTTCATAAAAAAACAATTAGACGATGTATTAGCAAGCATCGTTAAGCCAAGAACAAGAGCGTCAGCAATTAGCTTGAGAGATGCTAAGTAACAGCTGATACTCATTAGTGCTAAGGGGAATAGGTCTATTTTTAACCGATAATAAATCAGGCTAGAGTATATTAAAACGTTTATTTTTGATATCAACGTAATCATCAAGTGCTAAGGAACAAAATGCATCTAAGATGAATTATGAGAAGGTGTCTTAATATGTTTGTGAAAGGTGCCAATTTTGATTACAAGGTGTTTCTTGTTTTTCTTATTATTATAATTATCAAAGCAAAAACTACAGCGTCGCGAAATAAAAATGTCAAAAACGAGATACTTAGAGGTAAAACGTTAAAATAATGTTGATGTTATATAGTATATATTATAGCCATTGAAGAGATTAATATAAAAAGGCGCCACAATTTAATTGTTGCAATGTTTAGTAAAAATAATAAAATATATACAATTGCCAAGAATATTTAATGCATTTTAATATAATAATACACACGATTAAAATATTTACAATAGGTATGTGTCATTCAATCAAAGGTTTCTTTTCAAAATGGTATACACAATCATTTAAAATATTTTTATATAACTCAAGTTATTCCTGACGATAATGTTGATATCAAAGTTGAACTTTTTAATACGTCAAGTTTGGTTTAATTTCGTTGTAAATTAGGTCTAATCTTCTTAGAATTAATAGATAGAACTAAAACTGTAATTACGGTCGTTCTTGGTCTCGGATTGATAATGCTACCGAATCGTCTAGAATAATCAATATTTCATGATCTTCTTTATTTTAAGGAAAATCGATGAAAACAAAAGTAGAAAGTACCCAATACACTTGTGGATAACATTATGCAGCAATGGAGTATTTTTAGGATTATTATAATTTGTTTTGCTTTCACCTGTAAGTGTATGTAATTTCATCAAATTTGTGATCATAGTTTAGATTCAGTTATAATGGAATATAAAACTGATACAGTTGATATATGAAAAATATCAATGAATAAGCAAAAGATAGCAATGACTATAGTTGACCACAACTATAGCTTCCAATCACTGTAAATATAATTCTGAAGTTGTCTGTATATTTCCGGTAATTTAATTAAATCTTAAGCCTATATTTTATAAACCAGATTATAATCTAATTAATTCTGGTTTTCTGTTCGTATTTGAAGATGAAGTGCCATTTGGCAAAAACTGTTTACACCTATTTATATTAATTTACAAATGGAAAGTATTTATAATATACATTTAACTTAAAAAAATTTCTACTTCAAAGACATTATCTCTGAGCAGGTATACTATTGCTAACGCTAAGTGTAGGTAATATTACAGCAAATTATAAATTACTTGAAGTGACTAATAAATAAATGCATATATCTTGGTACATTATATACTTATACATTACAAAGGACAGAAACAAAATTTAATTTGATATACTTATACTAATTGATGCATGTAAATTTGATTAATTATGAATGTTTAGTATTTTGTATGAGGAAGTTATGTGCATTATATAAATATTTCCTTATTAAATTGAATTTTAAATTGCAATAGAACATTGCTATAATTTCTGTATTACATCTAGCTTATTTAGACAAAGATATTGTTTTTGAAATGGATACATTTATAAAAAGTGAAATTGCCTTTACACGTGAATATGCCACATATTTTTCCCAGTACGAAGGCTTTCCAATTGTAAACTGGTAGGTGTAATCAGTATGTGCTAATTGTAAGCTGGTATATAGGTGTAAGCAGTATGTGCCAATTGTAAGCTGGTGTAGGGGTAAGCAGTATGTACCAATTATAAGCTGGTATAGGTGTAATCAGTATGTGCTAATTGTAAGCTGGTATAGGTGTAAGCAGTATGTGCCAATTGTAAGCTGGTGTATAGGTGTAAGCAGTATGTGCTAATTGTAAGCTGGTGTATAGGTGTAATCAGTATGTGCTAATTGTAAGCTGGTGTATAGGTGTAAGCAGTATGTGCCAATTGTAACTGGTATACCTATAGGTGTAAGCAGTATGTGCCAATTGTAAGCTGGTATAGGTGTAAGCAGTATGTGCCAATTGTAAGTTGGTATAGGTGTAAGCAGTATGTGCCAATTGTAAGTTGGTA
>JAYRBW010053257.1:0-11090 GCA_036023295.1 Invenusta paracnida
AGGAAAGGAAAGGAAAGGAAAGGAAAGGAAAGGAAAGGAAAGGAAAGGAAAGGAAAGGAAAGGAAAGGAAAGGAGAATTAAAAAATAAAATCATTTAATATTTGCATAATATTTGTATTTATTTATTTCTAAATATATTGTATAATGAAAAATATGTTTATCATACATCAAATATAATTTTCTTTTTTATATTTCATGACGTTATATTCTCAGTATAATGGTATCTATCATAAAGTAATAATTGATATCACTACATAATAATATTATTACTCTGTGATTTATGAGTACTAATATATTTAATTTTTTACGATTCTTATGAATTATATTAAATAGATTTTTTTGTTTGGAAAATAAATAATTTTAACTCTAAATATAAAATGTCTGAATTTCCGTATTTCCGTATTTAAAAAAAATGATTCTGCATTAGTTGTGAATGATATATAATATGTGTGTTATATTTCTCATAATGTTATCGTTTGACGTAAATCAATAAGGGTCTAAAGAGATTTTTGTGTATAAATATCGATACACATCTAACAAGAAGCTTCAATTTAATGAGATTTTTGGTTTTAATATCGATTAAGTTTTTAACGTCATACTATGTGTACATTTTGATACATTTGAAAATATATTTTCTTTTGAGATTATTATTTTAATCAATAAGTGCTGTTAATATTGCAGTAAAATATTAAATCATTCATTCACAAACACATGCAAAAAAATAGCTGAAATATTTATTCCATATACAATACCATTATTTTTAATTTCTCATTGAATATTTAATAATGTCTAAGACAGTTAGACTAAGATTGTAGGCCTATATCGTCTTCACATACAAATAATGTTTGTCAAATCTATTATAGGTAAACGTTAATATTATTAATCTATACAGTTTGGAGCTGAGTAGGTAGGTACTGTGCAAACTCACTTTCCTAAGGCGACATAAATTATTGATTAGAGATAAATTAGAGATGATAAAATGTTGCTTCAATCATTCGATTTGTGTATAAAAATGTTTTTTTATATAGTTATTCGGGTATTTGTATGTACCTTGTGCATCAGTAGAGGATTTGATTATGAAATGGGCGACAATTGACCTATCTGAAATACAAAATTGTAGAAACAATTTTTGTATATATAACACTTAAGTTCAAATTTCCAATTCATATATTTTATTTTCAAAATATTTCAAAAATAAGTAGTTATTGTTGTTGTTAATTTTCTATAATAACACCATTATTTTATAACTTTTAATCAGAGAGATAATAAACACAAATCCATGTGAAAGTAATGTACGAACTCAAAAGTACATGGTATGAATTGTAGAAAAAAGATATAGCGTTTCCCATCACTGGGAATAAAACGTATAAAAAATAGATTGTTCTGAATAATTAATAATATTTAGCTATTTTAAAATGTTTATTATATATTCAATTAAACTTAGATTAAATTGAACTGTTAACCTAAATAGAACACAAAATCCAAATACATGCGAACGTTAAAAATCATACAGTTAAAACAAACAGTTAAAAAATAAAGTTATCATAATCAAATTTCAAAACATATATCGATTTTGTACATTTCTAAATGTATTGAGCATAAGCGTATTTAAGTATTTAAGATATATAAATTAATGTTTTGTTAAACTGAATGACATCCATAATATTTAAGTGATGAAATTACTTGCAGTTTGAGTTTTACATTTTTAATAAAAGTAATTATAAGATAAATATATTTTACAATATACACAGCGTGATACATAATTCTCCAGAGTTCACTTGAAACTGCGCATCCCATTTGAACCTTATTAATCTTATTAAATTATCATTTTATATATATACGGGTATGTTTCGCTTTATATTTAGAAGCAGTCCAATCTGTACTTACTACATAAATATACTGAGTCATCCCGGTAGGACTCACAACTATTCAATAGTTAATTAACTAGTAGGTACATTAAATATAATAAAAACAGTAAAATAGTATACTATAATTTACTCACTTTATAGTCTTTTGGTGTGTTTAAAAAAGTGTAATGCAATCAAATACACGAAATATCTATACTTAGCCAATATTGTTAGAAATTATTTCAAACTTGTAGACAAGATAATTCTACATGCAAAATTGTGAATAGATAGATGTCAACACTCACCAGTACAGTCTATCAGAGAACAATTCCTTGTCTGCAATGGTTCCCCCATGCAAGATCGGCCCCCACGACGAGGTTCTGGGCTGGAGCAGGTTCTACGTCGGTCTTGCCGACATCCGAGACCACATGAGGCCCACTCACTCCACGCTGACCAGCCACCGTTGACTAAAAAGGGAAAGATGGTGTTATATGTGAATGCTATAGTAGTAGATTCATCAAAAACTAAAGCAATGTATGAAAGCGTTATAAGCACAGATAAAAGGTTAACCACATCATACTGGAAATATTAGCTGACGAAATAATTATTTAGTCGTGCACCAGTATTTATGTAAATAAAATCACACTACGTTATAAGAAAATAACTACGTTGATTTACTTCATTTCAATTTCATAATATGCGATTTTGTGTACATAAATATATTTATCTTTGAAGAGATTTCCAATTGCATAACAAAAAACAATTTAATTTAATTCTTTTGATACATTTATTTAAAATAATTATTTAATGTTCATGTTTGTACATTTATTTCATAGAGTAATTCAACATTTAATTCAACATTTAAACAGAATAATTAAACTCTTTTTGATTTCATATAAAGCGTTCTGTATTTGTCATTAGAAAATTGTTTTATTTTAATAAATGTTAAGTAAATGGGTAGACTAAAAGTAACATTATATACTTTAATTACAGTAATTTAATAGCTTAATATATATATTCATATGTACAATAATAACATGCGTAAGAAGTCTGCAAAATATAATATATTGCCTGTATATATAAAACTGTTTTACTACTGTCAGTTTTTATTATTATAAAATTATTTTGCAAAAACTTTCGTGTATTTGAATAGTAATATTAAACTAGATACATAATGGATAAGTCGTAATTATTTTATGATTAATTCCATAAATAAAACTATTAATTTAGAAAAAAATTAATTCGTTTTCAGTAAATCAGTCATAGATTTCATAGTGATAGATATAATATGCTAGTCGTTTGAACATACCTCTATGGTTATGATTAACTTAATAAACGTGTATATTTATTTTGACTATTGAATATAATTTAGCTAAATATTAGGTAATACTAGTAAAAATTAAAATAACAATTTCAGTCTTTCTTTAAAGCAACCTCTATTATCCGCTAAATAATGTTACGAGTTAAACAAGTGTTAAAATGCATTGATGAATATTATATGTACCTAAATATATGAATTTATGAAAATTAACAATAAATCAATTTACACTAAAAGAAAATTAAAAAGCGGTAAAATTTGACAATTATTATTATTTTTCATAATTATTCTAAAATCAATACTAGTTAATCATAAATATTTCTAATCAAAAAAATTCTCGTTGGGAGCAATTCTACTTAAACGGGTACAGTATATAGGAAATATGTTTCAATTAATTTTAAACGGTTTCGATCTGTATATTATATATACTAATACTTATGAACTCATGTATGGTATTAGCGTCACTGGAAAATATTTTAGAAATTATTATAAAATAACCCCATTTATATGTGGTTACCTCATTTAATCTATTTAGAAATTATTATAAAATAATCCCATTATTGTCAGTTAAAGCCAGGGTGATAACTTTCTTTAGAGTATTTTTTTAGAATTATCGCCAATAATAATGTAGTTCTATAACTATGACGGTTTCAATATGAAAGTTAATTATATTAATAAGCATATAATTAAAACAAAGGCTATACTATAGCAATAAAATTATGAACAGATCAATCTTAAGAGATTAAGTACACTTAACGTTGTTAACATACGATCTGTATCACTCTGCTCCAAACCTTTGTAGATATATACATAGTTATAGAATTATGCTATATTATACACTATAGATCGATTACTTACTTCAGAGTATAGGAGAAGTGGAGAGGAAAGGAATAAAGAGGATTACTATAAAACATAGAGTTGCTTAGACTTCCCTTAAAATCGATACACAATAAAATAAATTCTTTAGACAAATCTTCTCTTTATTCCGATCTCTAGAAGACATGTCTTGTCAGCTATAAGGTTAAACCTCTTGGTTGGCACTGTACCATTCTGTTAACTCCCTTCTATTAGACATAGAACCCTCTGTAAGTGACTCCCAAATAGAGAATTTTAAGTGTTCTGCAATAAAATCAAGGTCTTATCGTTCATGTCACACTTTTGAGTTATGTACTATCAAGAAGCCATTCAAAATGTGCATAGAACCAATTAACTAAAAAGTCATGGCGTATCATTCAAACAAATATTATTTAATGTATTCATGACTTGTGAGTAGATTTAATAAGACATTATCCCAAACATAATATTTTATCTAGCATATCTAGCACCCATATAATAAGAATTATATACGTTTTCTAATAAAGAATTCGATGTGAACTCCGCAATATGTCGACTTCCATACATAATTTCCAAGCTTTGCATAGTATAGATAGCTAATCTAATTTATTTCGCAAATATTATGGCATCTATACACACTTGTATCAATTTATTGATACCTGATTCAATGTTACTTAAATAGTTATTAAATAAAACCATTACTCAAACTAATACCAGAAATGAATAAACATTGCTGGTGTATATATCAATGATGATAAGATAAGAAAATATAATGTATTGATCTTCTTTTTATTCCCATGAGGTTAGGCACTATACTCAACTTATTTACATCTAAAAGCTTTCTTGCATGTATTATGATTAAAGATACATTAGCATATAGGACAGTACCATACGTTAAGATCAAAGAAAGAATGAAAAATTATTATTAGATCCCATATTGAATAGGTTATTCTTATCAAATCTATTGGAAAATAATGTTAGGTCTTCTGGTTGCCCTATTCTTATTTATAAAGTTATACTACAATACATTGTTACAGATAAGCATCCAATTATATAAGTACCAATGCGTATTAAATACGCATAATTATATGCATTAAAAATGTCGTATTTTCATAGTTACACGTATAGGATACTTTTAGACTGAAATATTAAAATTAGATATATGTAACGCTATTTTTCAAATTTGAAAAAACATAAATCATTATAATAATCTATTAGTATAGGGTTAAACTTTTGCTCAGAGCTTTAAAAGCTTAGTACCTTTCATATGTGTAGAATATTTTTTTAATTCTCAGGGAATGTCTCAGTTGATTATATTATGAAAAACTACAGAAAGTACTCAGATAACAAAAATAATCGTTTTACTTCAAAAATTTAACATACATTATAGCTTTATAGAATATAAAATGATAATTAGAAATGCATAAACTTTTTATAATCAATAATATAGTTTGTGAAATATAAGAAAATATATCCAATTTAATACTTTATAAAAACATGATCACCTGAATTGCGAAGCATGTAAACAATGCAAATGTAAGCTGTGTCAGCTTCTAAGAAAGTATCTATCTTGCTTATAAAGATGGAAAACAGTTAAGTTTCCCAGATAATGAAACACGCAGAAACCAATGTAGAAGAATATTAGCGTGTGAAGGAGTCAGCATCAGTATATACATGTAAAAGACTGTTGAATTCGTTTTCATGAATTCATGAAATCATAACATGTATTTTACAGAAACCAGGTAGGGGATGAGAGAGTATAAGAGAGGATGACATGTAACACGAATTGTGGAACACACACGCCAATCCGTGAAACATTAGGTCAAACGGGAACCTACTTGTCACCGCTGGCTTCCTTCCCCAATGGGGCTTCTCCCTGAAGGAAGGCCAGTAGAGGGACCGATTACCTTCCAATGTTATGTTAATCTCAACGTCAATTAGTTCGAAATATCAAGGCAGCTCGGACATTTGTTCTACCGAGACTAAAACCTGGAAGACTGTACACACCTTAGGAGTCTGTAACTACAGGAAAGGCAAGTTCAGCTGTCAAAGAAAAGCGACTAGTAACACAGTTTTGATTACCTAAAAAAAGGCCAACATCATTTTTCCACCGTCGCACTGTTATGTGTTTGCTTCATACAACGCCTTGAAGCAAAGCAGGAATACAAGAATTAAATTTTCCTTTATGAAGTTAACCAAAGTTAACACACTTTCAAATTAATGAATAATTGTTTCAAAGTAGTTTTACACTTTTATTTTAGATTACGACGTATGTTTTTGTGCACTTATACCCATAAGTGCAGTACATTGATAATCATCACATTTTGTACCACAAAAGTATTTAGTTTGTATTTTAAAGTGTACTCCGTCATTCCATAATTTATTTTCCTCTTTACAAATCAATTCAACTACACATTATTATAGACGTTGAACAACTAATAACAACGAATAAAGTAATAGAAGTTTTAATTAATACAAGTTAACCCATTGCTTTTGTACATACCCAATAAACTATAATTAATAAAAGCAGATTTATGTAGGAAAATTATTTGGAATAAGCTGTTGTCTTACGATGTTTTAATAGCTTTAAGCTTATGATGACATTGGTATATATGAATATAGCGTGGTTTCCGCTTTACCACCAATAGCTCATTATTCTGGGATTACAGCACATCGATTTACAAGAAAATATCAACGTGTAGCGTAACCGTTTCATGTTATCTGAGAGACATAAAATAATACTAAGGCAAACGTTATATAATACAAAACATGCAGTTTAACGCGTAGAGCTGATAAAAAGTATGAATAACCTATTTCATACGCTGAACTAATTTATGGCTTTGTATATATTATCTAAAGTTTGTGTATGGAGCGCACATAAAAGAAGTTTATCCAATGCGTTACAGAACGAGATAGCAGGTTTATTCAGAACTGTTCCAATTTTGTGGAACATGGGATCTAGTAGGTATACATACACACTAATAGAATGAAATACTGGAAGCTGGCTTATGGATTTTAGTAGGATATATATACCAACAACTTATCTTTACATGGTTGATGAGCTAACGGGTGAAATCTATATTTGTTACTAAAAACATGTTATTTTCTGTAAAAACTATCATTATTATACAGTTATGGAGAATTAAAACACTTAAAGTTTGCTTTATAATTAGTAACAATTCAACATTTAATAAATATCCTAAAATAATTTAATTTATAAATGTGATCTATTAAATCTTTTTTTATTTATACATTATTTTATGCTTTAACTAATTAATTACTTTTGTACCTAAAAATGTTTATAAAGAAAATAAACAAATGTTATAATTTCCAATATAAAAACAAAAAATTTAGAAAATAGATTGTTTAATTTTAAATACATTTGTTAAAATATTCAAATTGAATACATTTAACAAAGACAATCGTATTTATTATTTATTATTTACTATAAACTGTATAAATCGGGAAAGAATTATTCCTACGCTAAATACATTTATTCAAAAGATTCGTATATTTGAATACTTCCTGGTTCCGATATGACAGAGAGAATATTTTAGACAAATCTGACTATAGAAGAAGAAGCGCGATCTACTGACATACCTGATTTCTTTGATGGAACGTATATATATATACACATCAATGCATATATATAATATCCTATTTGTACGACAAATATGCAGCATTATATATATATATATATATATATGTATTATACATTATTTAATAATTATATACAATTTAATTATTAAATGTAGTTTGGTAACACTCAATTACAGCATATATTCAATCAATAAACACCCAACTGAGTAAGTCTTCAATTAAAAATACTAAATACAGAGTTAACAAAAAAGATAGCTTTATCGTTCTATAGCAGTCATCAAATAAACTGGAGGGATTAGAATGTCCAAATAAATATTATACCTATTTACATAGGTACATATTATATATATATATAATTTATATTAAAGAAATCAATTACAATATAAATATACTGCATAACTAAAATATTTATGTAAAATAAATCAAAATTATTATAAAACTTACACCTAAACCTTTTTAAAATATGCCCAAATTCCATTTATACATTAGATTATAATAATAAATTTGATATTTTTAATAGATCACAGCTAAGGAGATTTTAGTTCAATAACGCCTTTCAATTCTCAAATATAAGTACTGAATTGTGCATAATCTTTTTGATTTGAAACTATTTACAATTGAATGAATGTAACCTTTTATTATTTCTCACTGAAATCTCCATATAACGCAGATAACATGACCTATATTATAAAGTAATTGTGACATAACTTACTTTTACAAACTGAGTCGCATGAGACAGTTTCTATGGCTTCTCCAGAGCAGGCAGCGCCGCCGTTGACAGGCGGAGGATTTGAGCACTCACGACGGCGTGTTTGAATGCCCACCAGACACTCCTGACGACACACTCTTGAGGCCTCACACCCTGCTGGACACTCTGATGTCACTGACCAAGCCGACCACATTCCATTAACTGTAGAAACAGATAGGAACCATTGAGAAAAAGGTATGTAGGACTGTGTCTTGATTATTGACACAGAACAAAATTACATAAATAACATAGCAGATAGTCAAGGAGCGTATGTAGAAATATAAAGTTCCGTATGCATTGTTTGTGAATTTTCAGTAACATGCATTTTTATGTAGTACACATATCTACTAGGGTAGGTGATAATATATGTTACTAATTTGTCTTTCTAATTTTTCCGAGGTAGGAAAAAGGCCTCTTAAAAAAATACTTAACATTTTTTTTATTTATCTGTACTTTTAATTTTAGCAAAAATTGGTTTTTCTAAGTTTTATACTTTAAGGACTTTGAAAAAACGACATTTGGTTACTTACAAACAAGTGCTATTCACCTATCAATATTTCCTAGTAGAAAAATACGAAAGACAAGATAATTATGAATTCCGTTTTAAATGTAAATAATTTTAAAATATGAATATTCCACTTTTACTGACGGTCCACTGAAACAGCAAATCATCTCTTTAGATATAAGTAATCCTGCAGGCTAAATAACCTACTTAAACAGAAAGGTAGCTATAATCAAATTTTCTAACAAAAGCGGTTTTCCTACAAAAAGCTTATCTTAGTTTCAAGTTTTAATCAAAGTTCCCAATTTATTAAATTGGGTTGTATATTTCGTATAAACATTAATTTTATTTTCAATTAATGTATCTTCTCTTTGGTGAAATTTTGTAACTTGAGTTAAAATTATATGACTCATTACATATTTTTTTAATTTCTAGCAGTAAATTACTTTGTTTTATATATATTAAACAATTTTTAAACAGGTAATTAGTTGTAGATCATTATTAAGACAACTTATTTTATTTTTAATGTACTTTATTAAGACAACTGAATTTTGACTGCTGTATTTTGCTATATGTATACATATTTTATAATATATAAATATTATCTCATATTTATATATACATCATTTCAATAATTTTAACAGTTTGCATGTTATTTGAAACGACATTAATTATAGTGTGAAATAAGAAGTTTTATGAAGAAATACGCACAAACAACCCAGTTTCACAAAAAACGTTGTGTCTGCACAAGGAAAAGAAAGAAGTACAGATGTACATAGGTACATAATGGGAATAATGACACAATTCTAGAAGTTGTCGTACATAGCAAACATTAGACAGTATCAGCTGTCAATCTCAGAGGGAGGAGAATCAACATAATATCCATTGCTTACCACACGTTACCTTGTTTGCAAGACGATTTGTGATTTGAGTTAAGTTAACAGGCTAAGTAAGACACGAGGTGCCCCGCTATTCTAAAGTTGAACAATTGTCCTAAAGTCGGTTTTCCAACATCTGCAAAAGTATTGTAACTTCACTGACATACAAAACACACATGCATACACAGTAAACACAGTTACATATAGCGACCTTTCAAATGTCTTGTTTTCTTCTGTTGAAATCGCTGAGGTTTGCAGTTTGTGTAATTAATTAGAGGCGAATATTTCAATGCCACCAATATGTTTAGTAGTGGAAGTCAATCAGAGTAACTGTCAGCAGGTCATATAAATAATTAACAATAAGCGATAAACAATAGACAAGTTTTGTAATACCCTTATTACATCTGAGATATATACTTAGATTAGATTATGTTGCCTTACCGAGAAAGACAATTATGAGACAGTCATATTTTTAAGAAAATATATTTCCAAATATAGACTTTGCTTTATTTTATAATACCTAAATAATAAAAAATCGTCAAACATCCAAAATTTACTGCCAAGAAAATTTACATATATATTTCATTTATAGAAATATAATCATGAGTATAAAAAGTGAGGCTCTGTATATGTTTAATGTTTAGTTTTAACCAGAAGAACAATAGAATGATAAAAAGAAAGCGCACATTCATTATATATAATATTATAGACACACCTTAATAAGTTCTTTACTGTCTAGGGGTATATTGTAGTGACATATACTCATAAACTGCCTTCTCCCGACGTATATTGAGTGTTTGCAAAGGTTTTTTTGCAAACATGTTGATGACTCACAGGTACCAAGTATGTATTCATATAGTTATTAGGAAGGGATCTTAACTTCCATTTCGTTTATTCTTTGCACCAGTGTAGTGAATTGAAATGAGAACAATGCATTTTCTCAGCCTATTAATTTGTATATAGTTTCTTAAGCGACCACATTCACAATTAAGCCAAAATTATTTGCGGAAAATGAAGAGTCATGCATGGAATTTAATTACGCTTAATATAATATCCACCGTAAAACTATTCGCAAGGGTATCTCTGTGACCGCCTGCAAACATCAAAGACTTCACTGCTATACAATATACGCAATCTACTAGCATATTTTTACATTATTTTATGGTATTGTATTTGTAGTACTACCCCCATAACTACTATGACAACGTAAATTCATAAAGAATACTTCTAAAAGATAGCATTTCAATAATAGATGCTTGCAGATAAAAGATGTGTTATGTTTAATGATGTTATGTTATGTTATGTTATGTTATGTTATGTTATGTTATGTTATGTTATGTTATGTTATGTTATGTTATGTTAT
>JAYRBW010053268.1:0-11090 GCA_036023295.1 Invenusta paracnida
GTTTGAATGAATTTATATCTTTTAAAATTGTCTGTAGCTAACCAGCTTTTTGCCATTTTTGGCGATAAAAAATTAAAATGTAATGTTCTATTTGTCGTTAACAACATTCATGAATCAAATTTATAACAAGCGATGATACACAAGAATTATTAGTATGAATTCATGTGAATATATAATTTATATTTTAATCTGAGTTAAACTTCGTCATTGTGTTACTTAAAATAATTTGAATTATATAATTTATTTAATTAATTTAATTATTATTTATAGAACGATACTTTCAAGAGTAAAAATTATATTTCCTTAGACGATAATCGAATTTTCC
This sequence comes from Invenusta paracnida, assembly GCA_036023295.1. Lineage (NCBI taxonomy): Eukaryota > Metazoa > Platyhelminthes > Proseriata > Coelogynoporidae > Invenusta > Invenusta paracnida. Next base: position 326 of record JAYRBW010053268.1, read on the forward strand.
ATTTCACAATTATACAATAACTTGATTAACTTTATCAAAAAGAATATATTTTATCCATAAATTTGAAAAACAAATTATTTCTGTTTTATCTATGATTTCATGTAATTTTTTCATGAAATTAATTGCGGGTCATTTACAAATATAAGATTACATATTAAATCGACAAGAAATTTCTCAATAAATTATTAATTGCTATGTGCTGGACAAAGAAAACTGTATTTTGTTATTTTATAGTCATACGTTGTATTATAAACAACATGTTATGTTATTTATACTATTTAATAATATAAATGTTTTACCGTTTTTTAAGAAATAGAAGTAACATCGAATATATTTGTAATATATAACAGAAAAGATGTCCACAAGCTTATTTATTACTGCTGGGTAAGGAATCTAAATGGAACTGAAGCGGCAAAGAAGAATAACGATGGCTTTGGCTATTAATGAAGCTATGGCTAATGTATACGAAGCTGCCAGCGCTGGTTTATTCGTTTTAAAGATATCGATTTTGATTGTGATGACAAGGAACGGGAAGGAAGGCCAAGGCTGGACATTGATGAAGGCATTAAGCAGTACATGCAGGAGATACCAAGAGTCAGTGCAGAGTAAATTGCGATAGCCATGGTGATCTTAGACTACTGTGAGTGAGAATAGGCATATAGGATTGGCCTTTGATTCATAAACATTTATCGCACATGAACTTTCAACTGGAAACAATCTGAATCGGGTCCGAATATGTAACGAACTACTTGTCAAACACGGAGATAATCATTTTTTACCGCGCCTCGTTATTGTCGACGAAACCTGGATCATGGGGAACAACGCGGGTTATACTTTCTCGCAAACAAAATGTTAAGCAGGTGGAGATACCTTCCCAGAAATTCCAGAACTTTCAGAAAAATTTGAAACCACAGAGAAATATGGCTGTCTTTTTTTAGTATAGAAAAGAAATCCTCTTATGAGCGTTGTTACAACAAAATCAAAATTTAGATTCTGCAGTTTATTGTGATCTGCCGTAAAAATTAAAAGTTAACCTGTATATATGAAAAGAAGACGGTGCTATAGACACGGACAATCACGGCATCAGCGCGTCCTCACACTTGTAGAAGAAATCAAACTGCCGTGCACCTCTCATCCTCCGTATATTCACCGGACTTCGCGCCCAGTGACTACTATTTGTGTTCGACAATGAAGTTTTATTTTAGTGGAAAGTGCTTTTCTGATAGCGCCGAAGTCAACCTAAAAACGAAGCGTTTTCGCAGCTGAGATCAATATATGCTGCCCGCAGTGATTGTGTTAAGTGCTTCATTGACAAATTACAATTTACAATTATGTTTAAATATATTTCAATTACAAATATATTGAATATACTTCTGTTAGATAAAAAACGACAAAACTTTCTACTGAGATCTATAAATACATATATAGGTATATTAATAATATAAAACATAGAATAAGTCTAGTATAATATAATATAAATTGTTTATATTATATGCGTAAGCAACATTAAAGTAATGCATACAAATAATATATAAAGAAAATGTTACCATTAATTAATTTTTTACATTAACAAATACTATTTTAAAAGAAATCTTTTGGTAAATTTTTATTTGTGTTAAAGCCAATGGTTATACATATATTCTACAACTTAATTATAAAGAAGATTTTGTTTTTGAGATAATTATGTTTTTGTTATAAATGAGACTGTCTCTGTATTTGTATCTCTATTTAGTCAATAAAAGTGGGTCTTGTTCAAAATTAAATTTAACAAAAATTCTTTTTAAATAACTATTTAAAAATATACATGCATAATAGTAAAAATAAGGTACTAATAACGTACAATAAAAATCACGTTGTGCAATAATAATATGCATTATTATTATTTATTTTAATGTAGTTATAATCGGATCCAAAGAATATCTGCAACAATCATTCACAGATCATTATATTAAACATTTTTTATTAATCTGAAAAGCCCTTTGGATCAGTAATTGAGTTTTCAGGTATTTGTGATATTGAACACCCCATAAATCACTATTAATCGAATATAAAAGGATATGAGGTGAATAGGATCCAATGTATGTATAAGATCAATATGAGTCCACAACACTAAGTGTCGTCCCGTTGTGATTACATTATAAAAGCTGTATAATTAAAATGTATTAGTATCAATTCATAATACGCATTAATCTGGATATATTTTTCACAGTTATCTGTGCAATAAAAGCTATTTTGAATTATTGAAGAAATCACACATTTGACTATAACTGAATTGAATACAATTTAGCTTATAAAATGTATCGACACTTGTCTAAACTTGATTTATACCAATTAGGGACATAAACATTTATCTAAGTAAAGTATCTCATGTCTTTGAAATTGATTCAATGTCCAACTATTCATTTCGTTGAAGAAAAATAGCTGATGCCTTCACCGTATCTTATTTAAAAATCTTCTTATAATACTGCTTTGAATAAGAGTCCTTGTAAACAGCTCAGATAATTATTGTTTTAAAATATTAGACTCTGGGAATCCGGAATACCTGATTTTATGAAATTTTCAAACTTATACAAATAAATTATTCGACTAATTAAAAGTTTGTCTCAAATATTAAGTTCAGAGACTATGAGAGATAGAGATCCATTATTATCTTAATTAGAATTCTATTGTAATGCTAATTTTTATTAGTTCATCGTTTTGAATAACATATTAATCAGAGCGGAGATAACTTTTTAAAACTTTTCGACACTCCTTCCTGTGGTACCACTTTCGTTTTTACAGCTTTGGATATGAAGATCTTGTCTTTTTATACGACATTAACATGGCAATAAGTTGTGTTCTGCACCAATAAATTATAATGTAAAATGGGTCGGAAGATAATCTTTATTTATTTTGAGTACAACTTACAAATAGGGCTGGTACATTTTCTTAGTTGAACATACAGTACTTAACAACACATATATTCAAAATTGACTAAGTATAACTTAGAATACGCCTAAGAACTTATGCATAGTTCAATCATTAACTGTACATAATTATTTATTTCAGGTACATTTACATTATCTCAATCGAATAATAATGTAGACCAAACTGTATTGACACATCGTTCAAAACTGTTCAGGATTCAGTAAAGTAACCGGTAAGGTTTTCTTATACATATATCATAGATTACTCATATTATCCCTTTGAAAACCTAAATTCGTTGCTCCAGTACTAAAGTAAAAGTTACTCGACGATTCGCGCTCAGTACTATCGCAGATTCGATAATACACGTACATATTATGACCTACTATAATCCCGATAAACAGGAAGAAAATCCCCGCCACAAAAATGACTGCTCCAAGTGAATAAGATTCCACTGAAGGTATCAAAGTATGAGCAATCACCTTGTCGTCCCAAAACTCAGTAGTTAATAGTAGCGTAACATCTTCCTCAGGGTCAGTCTCAGTTGTATTTAATCCCTGTCCTTCCGTCTGCGTATCAGTAACAGTTGGTTCCATAGATACCGATTCTTCGATCCATGTTGTCTCATTTTCATCAATAGTGGTTTGGTTGTTCTTTTCGGGTTCCGGTGGAGTGGTAGTTGACAGATCTACAATGTCCTTAATAGATAAGCAGACTACATCTTCCTTACCAAATGGTGATACTACAGTTAAACACGATAAAATGTTATTAGCCTTTAAAGAAGTTGTCGTTCTGTAACTGTATAATCCACTATGCTTTCTTCCAAAAGTTCGAACAGCTTCTATTTTATTTTTTCTACAGTCTGCGCCAAAATTGTCGCTCATCAACAATCCCTTATTGAGTAGATTCATGCTTTCGACACTTACAAATTGACAATCATAACATACTAGCAAGAAAGATTCCAAAAGGCAACTTCTATTTTGATCAACAATCTGTAGTCTATATGCTAGTATCTCTCGTGATACCTGTATTATATTCCATGCAGTCTTAAAAGAACCAGTTACCGAAAAATTGAGCAATTTCCTTATGGATAGTTTTATTTTTGACAGTTTCTTACTATTCGCAATAACTCTGCTTAATTGAAAATTGGGTGAAATAGGAATAATTTGTAAATATTCTACAATACGATTAACATTAATAGTCACATTACAATATTTTAAAGTTTCTCCCGACAAAAACTGTAACTTATCCGTTGAGTTGCCCACTTTTACTACAAAAAATGAAGACTCCTTCTTTAAATCACAATACTTAAAAGCCGAAAACAAAGTCAACGTTTTTACGTTGTTATTCTCGGAATTGAAATGTATTAGAAACCAGAACTTTCTCTGATTTAACATCTCCTTTAAATCTTTAGGCAGCTTTGGGGACGCAATCCCATGAGCAATCCGTGAATTTCTGACGCCCAGAACTTCACAAATCACTGAAATGATTCGACAACTGTAAGCTTTGCTTCCGAAAAGGTCCACAATTGAAAGACAAATCTGAACCTCTTCACCGGTAATACACTCCCAATCGTAACCAGTAAAATTAACAACGAATCGTTTTTCTTCTCCACTTGAAAATTGTTCGCTTAACTTCATAAACTTAGTTTTACATCGTTCCGAATACGTAAAATCTGTCAGTTCAATAGTAGCAGCTCTGCTTTCAGCACTTGAGATTGCTTGATTTCCTCCTGAGATCAGGATTCTATAAAGTAAACAGTCATTTTCAATAGTCCTGTACGATACGGTATACGAAAAGATTTCTTCGGGTAAGTATAAGTTATTCCAGGAAGCTTGAAGAAATTCTGTAACCTTAAAATCTAAAGAAGACTTAAGAGTAGGAACAAGCAGAGGTTTATATTTGCCACGAATATATATATCACTGATGTATAATTCTTTAAATGTATGAGAAATTTTTATATATTTGGCATATTCATCAATTTCTTCACTAATAATTGTTAAACAAGACATTGACGAAATATTCACTTTGTTTATGAAGGTTTTGGTGTTATTTCCGACATCAATTAAAACAAATCGCTCAATATATAGATCACAGGGTATCCCTTTCATTCCTTTGTTATTAGCATCTCCAATTGTAAAGACAAGCCATAGTTTCCGAATGTGACAAAGGCTTGCCAACCTTATGATCAGCCAAGCAGGAGACGTTTTAGTTCCGGGACCCACGTCTGCATAAGTAGTAGAATTAGTGTCAAAAGCATTAAAAGCAAAATTTCCGCCTCGTACATTGGACTGAGCTGTTCGAACGTTTGCCACAAGACTATCCATTTGATCAGGACTACATTTCTGTGTAACCGTTTTGCAGACAAGTTTTTCTAATCCAAATAATGTTATCAGTGAAAGACAAGCCCTAATTGGAATGTCACATAGAAGTGAGGATGTTTTTCTCAATGAATAGGAAAACCTCTCCCTTTGATGTCGACTAAACTTTTCAATGAACGGCTCTTCTAATACAGGTCCAGACTTACATGGGGTAACCAAATTTCCGAGGTTTCTTCGACTTTCTACACTGGACCAGGCGCAATCAGTACAGTGGATATGAGCGCTTTCAACTAAACATTCCTGCTGATAAAGTCTTAAAATATATGTCAAAATATCCTGCGATATTTGATTTAGAGACCAATAGACTAGCAGGTACTCTGTAATTACGAGATCAACTGTAAATTCGTTTTGAGTGACTTCATGACTTTTGTCTAAATTGTTAAAATAGGAAGGAGTTATTTTTACGTCGTCAATGCGAAGCTTATGCGTTGATAGTTGACGAATACGCAAATAATGTACAAGACTGTTGACAACTATATTACATCTTTCCTCACTAACGTTTCCTGTAATCATGTTTAGACTATCAGTGGTTAAGCCTGCTTCAACCAGAACTTCACTATCTGAAAGACACAAATCACTCGAACTTTGTGATATAATAGAAATGCTCTTCACATAGTGTGGCCATTGGAGTTTGATCATCCACCACGAGGCACTATCCTGTTGTGTTTGAGAAAAAGTGGACAAATTTGAGTCAATGGCTTTCAGGGAAGTGTTCTCGCCATCCTGACTGCTTTGACATGCTCTTGCATTCGCTAATATCACATAATTAATTTCTTTCTGCAATGTAGAAGACCTCTTAAACAATCTAAGAGGGACTTTTCTTCTGTTCTCGTTCCAAAACGACAAACATCTTATCATCTGGCAATTATTCTTCTGTTCAATTTCATTCAAGTAATTCATCCCGATTTGTGCATGATTTTTATTATCAGTTAAGTTGTAGTAATTTCGGCCATCTCTTAGTAAAAATATCATAATATAATTAAAGAGTAAAAGTAAAAATTTCATTTCAGAAATATGGTTTAGTTTTTATAATAGAATTAGGATTACCGTTTGTGCAACGTTTCTTATTATATTGATTTAATTAGATTTAATCATTTACTGATTTTAAACATTCTAATTTTATTTTGTGACTTTACGTTTAAATATTGATTATATAAGTTGTAGATATTTGATTAAAATTATGGAGTATGGACAAGCGTAATTATATTATGCAATCAATCATGGAGATCTAAATCAATATAGAGACGATGTATGTAAAAATTGGATTTTTTCTGGCCGGAGAGAGAAATCTCAAATTCAGGTATTTAGTACACCAGCCAGTATATTACACCATTTTCATTAATAAATAGACGAAAAATATTTGTTACTATGACGACGGAAACAACGTAAATTATAATCAATTTACCTGTAGTTGGAATTTCCCTCTTCGACCGACAATATTTAAACAAAGCGCTTCTATTTAATTTATATTTCTATGCTATCAATCATGAAGTAATGATTATACAAAGATAATGACTCTTTTTGACTGCATAAATTGGTAGAAAAAGTCAGAGTAGCATTAAATATTTTTAATAAATTAATTTTTAGGGCAAATATATACATATATTCATACAACATATTTGACACTAAAATATAATTTAGTGTCTGTATATCTAAAACTGTTTTACTAAATAAACTGTTTAACAGCTTTCAGATTTTATTTAAACAATTAACTCAAAATAAAACTAATTGAGCTAAAATTTCACAAACAAATAGAAATATTTCTGATTATTACTTAATCATGTTTTTAATCTTTTTTTATTGATTTTAGAGTTAAATTATTAGTTATTCTATATTATGAAATATATTATTGAACTAATTAGTCCTTGCCTTCTTTTTATACGACGCAAACTTACTTATTATCACAATTTATAGTTTTATGGTTTGATTTACGTTTGATTAATTGAAATTTTAGAAATCATCAAATTCGCAAAAGAAAGTATAAAGTCTTATAAAAGAGCTGAAATATATAATCCAGAGATTTCAATACGTATTCTATATAACTTTTTTTTAAACAATATAATATGATTAAAATTAACTTTTATTCAAATGAACAAGTATGCATGAATATTATTCAATAAGACAGTATATATATATGACAGTGTTTTGGTTTAATAATCACCTTTACAAAAAATGAATACTAAAATTAACTAAAATATAATCTTGAAGGATGCTGTAATATGTTTGTTTTTTAACTTAGACAAAGATCAAAATATTTGTCAACAAATATTTACTATATATTAACTAAGAAGTACACCATGTAAACTATACAGACTAGTTACAGCGATTATTTCCAACAAAGCTCATTCAAATGCAGTATCACGATAATGTCTATAATCTACAGTAATCTGATAATGATTTTCAATGTGTCAATGGCTTAATAAGAAACAGTAGCAATTTCTTGGTTACAAGGATTCGATGCGGCCTTCTAAAAAGTAAGTTGTCATCAGGCCTTTACCCTGAAAAGAAATAGATTATAATACTCTTTTTATATTAAATGTAAAAAATAATAAAAGTATATGTGCATCATTATTTCAAATTTTATCAAATTGAAAAAAATCTGACCATTGCAGTCGAAAATAAAATTTAAATTAAAACATTGCTTTAATGTTTATAATACACAATATACTACTGACAATTTATACAAATAGTAATGAAATAAATTTAGAATTTGACATAATATTGAGTATACCTAAATTATAAAGTAAGGATAGAATAAAACTCGTTTCTACTGTTTGTTGCTAATGTAATAGATATCAGCAACAAAATATTTGAAGGACTCTTTTTAAACGTTTTTTGATTAAATATATATCAAATATTTGATTAATCTTTAATTGAATTTATTTTATTTGCTAAACCTCTGAATATTTTAAAAATTATTTTTTGAATCTATTTATAAAGTATTTGTATATTAATACTTTCTAAGTATTTTGGATAATATAAAGTTAATTTAAAATTCTTATTTTGTCGTTAAATTATGGTAAAAGCACGTACACAAAATAATACAAAATGAGTAAAGGTAAGGTATATTATAGGGCATTTGAAAATTAACAAAACATAGGAAGTAAAGTAAAAGTTTCCTCTATAATACATATCAATTTTAGAGTTTTCCAAATGATTTTCAACGTTAGTAATGTATTACATGTATATCTAAAGATACGGTAGTAGGTTGTTAGCTCATGTGAGCAACCTACGTACAGTAAGGTATAATAGAATACCACAAGAACGGCCAATTTTTTAAACAGCTACCATTTAAAAACAAATTTATATTTTGAAATTATTTAAATTTTATCGTGTTGCGCCACCGAAAATAAATCAGCTTACCAATATTCATCTTTATAACTATTATAGAACCCGAGATATATACGTGCTAAAAACGACATTTTTCATAATTCTTCTTCTTCTTCTAATTCTTTTAATTCTTCTTCTATTCTTTAGACCCAATTACACCCCTAAACTTTAAACGATTTTTATGAAATTTTAAAGACATATTGAAACTGTCCTGGAGATAAGAAAAATAATATTTTTACCTAGTAACCATTGCTAGAGGCCTAGATTTTGCATAGCAGCCATTGTTTAGACCCAATAACACCCGCTAAACTTTAAGCGATTTTTATGACAGTTTGAACATATATCGAAATGTCGTGGTGATGAGAAAAATGATATTTTTACCTACAAACCGCTGCAAGGGAGTTCGATTTTGCATAGCAACCACTGTTTCCTATTTAAAAATTAAATTGTGTGAATAAACATATCTTTACAATTATATATAATCAAATACTACATAAAATAGTTAATTAATAATGTATTCAGCGAAAAATTGTGATATTAATATAAGCCAAAAATGACAAAAAGTGTGCTAGCTCAACCCATACTAGAAATGAAATATTCGTTAAATGTGTTAGCTCTTTAATTAATAATATTGAACTTGAGCTAACTACGTTTTTTATTACTAAAAAAATTATTAAGTATATTCCTGCTATTATAATACGTTTAATATGTCTTAATTAATATAAATATCAAAAGTCAAATTGCTTAATACATAAAATTAATTGAGAACACATTAAATGGAAGGAAGTTATACAATTATGAATATCCAAGATAGTTTTTTAAGTAGTTAGCTGAAGTCCAATATTATTAACTAAAAAGCTAATACATTTAATGGATATTTCATTTCTTTTATGGGTTGAGATAACACCCTTTTTGCCATTTTTGACTTAGATTAATAGAATTTAAAACACATAGTAATTCCACAAATGTTTACCTTGATTTCAATCTCTCCTCGACTTTCAATTTTGTAACCCCCAATCTGGACGAGAAGTTGGTTTGTCTCGGGTGAGAGTTGAATCTTCATTGGTAAAGAATTGGACTCCATACGACTTGCAGTATTAACGGTATCCCCAAAAAGGCAGTATCTGCGAGATAAGACAGCGAAAAGGTACAAATTAATGTCTTTCAGTTTGAACAATCAATACTATAAACTAAAATAAATAGTATAATCCGTAATTTACGCGCAATAATATGTTATAAAGAAAATAGCTATGCATGTAGGGTTAATAAGATACCGTTATCATGTTTAGTCTTATGATTTTCCGTAGAATGGATATTGCACATAACGGTTTCATACATGTATTAATGTACATTCATTTAAGCGCAATACTTTCCATACTGTACCCAGCATAAACTGAAAGTTTAAATTTTTCTTTGTCATTCTTGTTTCATCAGGACAACCACGTTCTAAATATTTTCGGTCCGTCCAGTTTTGTTCAGGAAGAAACAGACCGAGACCTCTCTCGAATATCTAAATACTGAAGATATATTGATTTGTTATGAAACTTATTTTTCCCCCGAAGAACTTTCTCTAATGTATCACTTCAAAGCCTATACATACAACTGTACTGTATAGATATTAAATACAAATTATTCAAAGTGACCGAATTGACGAGGCTGGAATAATTCACATTTGGAGTTTTTGTGCTTTATTAAATAAAGATATTAAGCTCATGACATATCGCATTACCGATTAAATGAATCAACAAAAATGAAATGCTAATAACACAAAAATACAGAAATATTTTTGGAATAAGATGTAAAACTCTTTTTTATTCATCTGCTGCACATCTATAAGGAATATGGCAGTGACGCAATTATTTTGTTCTAACCTTGGCATTTTAGTTCCAACAACACCAGCCACTACTGGTCCACTATGCACTCCGATTCGAACTTGCATTAATTTCTGATTGTGTGGAATTCTGTAATCTTTCATGCTTCGTCGGATATCGAGAGAGAAATTTGCGATTTCCACTGAATGTCGAATGCCGTTTCGGATTGGAAGACCAGATATCACAAGATAGGCATCGCCTAGATGTGGATAGATGAAGGAGATAATGAAGAGAAGAGAAGAGAAGAGAAGAGAAGAGAAGAGAAGAGAAGAGAAGAGA
>JAYRBW010053279.1:0-11090 GCA_036023295.1 Invenusta paracnida
TCAGGTGTGTGGTTCTTGGGCACTCCTGAAGCCAGTGTTCTAAAGTTTGAGGAACACCGGGGAAGTGAGGGCAGGAAAGATGCTTTGTAGGGTCCAGGAGGCTTTGGTATGCCCGTAACTGCCTTGCTTGGCTACTGCGGAGCCTCACTAGCAGCACGGAGTCTTGACGATTGTTGTTGATTTCCTTGGGCCGGCGTGGTGTATATCGCGCCGACTCTGGGATGGATTGGTGGTTGGTCTTTCACAAGGTTGTTAATATGACTGTATGCGCATCTGAGAGGGATTGGATCTGCTGGTTCATCTATGTTGGTCGCTTCTTTAGCCTTTCTGCCAGTTCATTCCCGGGGATGCCAACGTGGCCGGGGACCCATTGAAGGGTGACATTGCATGGTAAGCTGCCTAATGTTTCGCTAACTGAGCTCACATCTGGGGAGCCGCTGACGAGGGCTTTCATTAGGGACTGTTAGGATGTTTCCCTCATTATGATGTCTTTCTTTGATAGCTTCAATAGCGAATTCCATAGCCATACGTTCTTCTTGATAGGAACTCGTTATGTTACTTCCTCTTTTCCTGATAATCTTGGCGGTGATGTGGTTTTCTGCTGAACATTGCTACTGTGATGACGGCTGCTGCTGCTCTTCCTTTATTCGTCCCGCGTGTGTCCGATCCGTCAGTATAGATGGTAACACTGTCTCTTAATGCATTGATGGTTTCCATGGCTACTGTTTTGAGGTGCTCCTGGCTGTCTTTCTTGGTTACCCTGAGATCCGGATTGATTATGACTGAGTTTCTTCTTTCCAATACGGTCAATCAGTATATCGTCCTCACATGTAATTGACCAATCAAATGAATGTTTGGATCCAGTGTTTCCAATAGTAATACTTCTTATTTGGCAAGAATACTGTTACTAATAGAAACACTGGATTCAAACATTCATTTGATTGGTCAATTACATGTGATGACGACATACTTACTGACCGTATTCGATGAGCTTGAAGTTCATGTCGATAAGTCTTCCATTATCAAGGTCGTTGATAGGATTTTCCACCCCGAAATTTCTCCAGCTGTTTATTTGGAGTCGCTGTCTGGTGTTATTCCTGATTAGTTGGTGCCTTGGATGGTCTTTAGGGAGTCTCAGGGCTTGTGATGCAGAAGAGGTGGGTGCAGATGAAAGATATTATTAGTATTAGTATATTATTAGTATCCCTATATTAGTAATCATGCGTAAGCTATTTATGAAAATAGAAAATACTATATTGAGAATATGCAAAATGTTAGACGAAAATACAAATACTATTACAAAATTTACTACATATTTGTGTAATCATATACATATATTATATAAATTATAATGAGCATTATATATATACTAGAAGACTGCAATTAAATTATTATTATGTATCATGAATAATTTATAAGAAAAACAATAACAGAAAAATAAAGCCGCAGAAACTATCCAAAAAGGCCTACAAATAGTAGATGATGGAACATAGAATATAAAATGCGCACTGCACCGGAGAAATGTTTGAATGCATCTTGTTATCCAACTGCCCAGGAGACAAAGCTATCAACAGAAGACCAGCTCTCTATTCCGGAGGGGTCCAACTCGCTTACGCAGATAAGGTTAAACTGCTCGGTATCACTCTAGACCAAAAACCTTACATTCTCAGAACACATTAAGAAGATCAGCGCAGAAGCTAGCAGAAGGATCAATCAGCTCAGGGCCATGGCTAACTCCAAATGGGGAGCTAAGTCCTCCATCCTGAGGATGTAAAACACAGTGTATGCCAGGAGCGTGCTAGAATACGGATCTGATATGTGGGGAGATAGCATCTCAGAAACCAACATCAAAAAAGCTGGAGTGCGTGCAAAATATGGCCATGCCGGATCAAGATGCGTCCGTACCACGGACATTGTGATGCTCTGCCTCAAGGCAGACATCGTCCACTTGAGAACCTGGATAAAACAGAACATAATAAAAAATAGAAAGAATGCATAGGATGACAATCACAGACCCGCTTCTAGATATTATTAAGGAGAATCCAACAAGAAGTAGGCTAAGCAACAAAATCAACTGGAAAGCCAAAGCGCAAGAGGAGCTGGAAGAAATTCATAGAGGGGAAAACAGAGAAAAGATCAACATGTTTCAGAAAATTCGCCTTGGAGCGACGACTCTTACAATGACAAAATTAAACTCTACCCATATCTACTTGAGAATAAGAAAAGATCTGTGAGCCCGGGAAACGATAGTGCGAGAAAAGAAATAACCATCAGAACGTTAGAAACCAGGGGATAACATGAGATTGAAATTTGGTCGGATGGATCAGTCCAAGAAGAAGCGGCGGCAGCATGGGGAGCGGTCATCTATAAAAAAAAAGGAGATTTTCTGCCGTGGGCCAAGATAAAAAATCAGCAGAGGCCTTCTCCTCATCCTGCAGAGCGGAAATGAAAGCAATCGAGGCAGGACTGCTAGCCATCATAGAAGGAAATATCATCAAGCCTTGAAAAAAATATCATTAAGCAAGGAGACAGAATCATGATCACACCGATTCGCAAGCCACCATCCGAGCTCTGGAAGCAGGCCTCCTGATCATCAGAGAAAAGTCTTATCTGGAAAATGCTAAATGAAATTTACAGTGTGGCTCACATAGACATTCAGTTTGTCGCCACTCACTGTGAGATAAGAAAAACGAGGAAGCGGACAAGATGGCGGACGAGGCGTGGAGGGTCAGAGATAGGATAGCACCTACGGGTCTGGAAGGCAAGACAGTAAAAATCAAGAGGCACAACATCCTGAAGTGGATCTCGGACATTGACAGAAACATGGAAAGGCACAAGATTATGGGAAGCAAGAGATGCCCAGCGAAGGACAAAGATAATGTGAACAGGGAGGCCTGTGTCACCCTTAGTCAACTACGGTGCGGAGAAAACACGTAGGTAGGCAAATTCCTCTTAGGGTGGAGGCGAAGAGGGATCAAGATAACAAATGCAGATGGTGCAGTGTGAAAACAGAAAGCGTCTGGCTCGCCCTTTGCGAGTGCAAGGGCGGTCAACAATACGGTTGTTGACCGTATCAAGAGAGAGGAAGAGATAGAATCGGCGAAGGAGCTTGAGAACAGTAGCAAGAATGAGGCTTTTGCGAGAATTATGGAAAAACTCAAAAAACCATTATTCCTCCACAGAAGCGGGAAACGAAAAAAAACAATAGAGAAGACATTACAATATTATTTATCATATAATAAGTATACTTTTGAATATTTTTATATAAAGATATTATATAAATATCTGAAATATAAAATATAACATATATGTAATAAGATAATATTTAGTAAGAACACAGTACTAAAAAAATTACTCAAAATTTTGTACATACGAGTACAAAAATCAAAACAAGTTATCTAAAACTGTAAAAGTATGATTGAGATAGAATATACAGTACATTGCCTATTATACAGCTATTAACTTACAATTTCTTTAGGGTTCGCTGTGGTGTTTTACTTTGATAGGAACAGGAAAGTGAATTATTTTTCATTTTTTCTGAAGAGAAGTAATCACTAATTGTTGGCTGATCAATTGATTCCGGTACCAACAGAACAAGCTGAGAAATATTATAAAATATTAAATTCTTCATAATATGACAAAGTAGGTACAACTTAGTATAAATTAAATGCATTCCATAAAATTTATTAACACTTCAAAAAACTGAGTTGAGTCTGATTTTAAAAAATAAAATAGAAAAATGCACATAGAAGCGTTTTCCCCGTGTCTAAAAAAATAGAAACAGAATGAGGGATTGAGAAATGAATAAAATTGAATTATCCCACTAAAACTACCTTTTATTTAAATTACCATTAAATTTCAATAATCATATAGTATATCTGGAACTTAATAAACTCTTTCACTGATAGTGAATACCCATTTATAACTGACCAAACCAACAATCTTAAGAGTAAAATACTGATTACATAGTTTTATCATGAATTAAATTACATAATTTTGACAGACAATATGATCACATTGCCTAAACTATAATATGCAAACTTCTATATAATGACTACACAGGATCTTTAAGTATCCAATCTTCTTAACTAAATCTAAATTCAATGTCAGTAATAATCAAATATAAAAATGATGCATACTTTATTTAAAAGACTTTTGTCCGAAATTAGACCACATAAAGCAGTAATCATAAATGGTTGTGGTTTACATGACCCATCTGAAAAATAACAAAATATTAAAATAAAAGACAAAAATTAATATATGTACAGGTAACCCCAAATAGTCGTATTAAAATGGTCGTTAATTAAAAAGTCATAAAGAATAAGTCGTATAGAAGAAGGGTAAATAATTAGTCCTAAACAAAAGTCGTATACAGAAATTTGTATTTAAAAAGTCATATAAATATAAAGCATTGTATTAAAAAGTCCTGTTTTTAAAATTAGTCATTTTAAACATCGCAGGTATAACTTATTTATTTACATGTAAAATTTTGAATTTTTTACTTTGGCATTATTATTTAGTGTAACTACAAACTAATACATTCAGATTTTAACTAATTAAATCGATTTACTTATTTGTTTAGTAGTTTCAGGAATCCACAATGAGTTATTTGGTTTATTTATTTTGTAATATGTTATGACAATTAACTCTCTCAGTGAAGCAAAGTCAAAGATAGACAATATTATTAGCATAATTAAATGTGTGCCTTTTATATTAAAATACATTATTATAAATAATATTCACTACACCCATTTAAACATCTATAACTCTTTAATAATTACATATTGTTTTGAAATCTGACTTAATTTTTTTTAATCTATTCCTGTAATACGACTTTTCAATTATAAGACTAATTTATATACAACTTTTCCTATATGATCTTTTCTTAACAACTTTTCAAACTCAACCAATATATATATGTATATATACATACTTGAAGTCAATAAACGTGCTGAAGATAGACAGTTGTCCTGCACTTTTAAAAAAATTCTGCAAGTTGAACCTGTATGCAGATTAAAAAAGTACATAGAGATATTAATCCTATTAAAAGAGTTGGTAGATATTAATGATAATACGAAATTTATGTAAAAAACCAAAAATATCAAAATTCAAACAAAGCAACACAATGAATATCATAAGGCATTGTCAGTATTTGACTAAAAAACACCCGAAAATTTTCCTTTTTTATAAAATAAAATACATCTTTCTTGCTTACTAGACTGTTTAATTCTCACATTAACTCTTGTCTGTCTTTCATTTCCAGCTACATTCATACATACAATAACATTATAATATTAACAGATCCAACTAATACATTACTATTAGCATATACTAAATCAACAGTGGCAAAGGGAATGTAACATGTATGGCCGAGAACAATGTTCATGGCTCTGCCTGCCAGCCGCTACAATCCCATATTTATAATACTTATTTTTAAATTAAAACATTACTATCATCGCGAATGATACAAAAAGTATTATGGATAACAAAAAATTTGATACCATATTAATGAAATTTGACAATTTAATAGATGTAGAAAATATGTTAGTCAAAATGAAAAAAACTACTCAAATATGATGATTTTCTCTATTTAAAATTAATGAAATAAAGAATTTTAGAGGCATACAGTCTAAATAAACCATTATAATATACTGACTACATCATAGACATATGCAAAAGGAATGGTAGATAATTAAGAGTAAAAAGCTATCACAACTGAATGCTGTGCACCAAATTTGAACTAAAAATGTTGAAAAAATTAATACTGTAAATGGTGACACTTATAATTAATAATATTGATACTGATACATCAATGTTGAAAAAATACAAGATTTTATTTAACACGACTCTAAAATACCATGTAAAAATAATAATAACACAGGGAACATGTTATGTACATCAATATAGTATTGCATTTTAATAATACATGATTTTATGAAAAATGATGTCAATATGTAATATATTTTTGAAATATATAATTACCTGAATATGACACATATTTTTTAGAAGTATGCTTACAAGTCAACAATACTTCAAGATTCTTGAATACAATGTCAACAGCATCCTATGTTTGAAAAGAAACCACAAGAAAAAGTAGTATTTTAAATAATTTTTTGATAAGATAAGTATATAGCTATAGGTCAATAAAAAAGACTTGGTCAAATAATTCACAGTAATCAGTTTAGTACTCAAACAAATATAAAATATATTACTCAAATCTAATAATGTTTGTATAATGTTTTAGATATTAAATTTAAATGGAATTAAATGCATTTGTTTCCAAAGCTCCTTTTATTTCTCAAGGTCAAAAACGTATAGGTGCTTATTTACTTCTGCATTAAAATTGCTATTACATCTTGAGAATAAATATATTTAAATTTGATATACCACATTAAATCATAATAGGAAGTATATCTTATTATTTATAGAAGTAAATATTACTTTTCATATAGAAATTACAAATCTGTGTCAACTAGAAATTAGACATTTCTAGAATGAGCTAGAATACCATTTTCAATCCAGACAATACTATCTGTATTAAAGTTATTGCATGTTAAAATAATTCAAAGAATTGGTGTTATGATCATTAAAATAAATATAACACTTTTTTCAACCTAAGAATACTACTCTTCATATTCAGATTGTAAATAAAAGATACATGATCAGATGAAAGTTTCAAATAGAATAATTATTATTAGTCTATTAATCTCAATTATAAGTGATACATTTTTTTCAATTATTGGAAACAAATTTCTTTTTATAATCCTATTGTATTATTCATAGATATTTAAAAAATTAATATACATATATATTTTATTATAGCTACAAGATTCAATAAATATGTATACATTTTTTATTTAATATTTCAGTCTAAATATTTATTTTTAAATTACCTTAAAATAGTATAATTATTTTAGTATAAATAAATAAACAATAAATTTAAAGAAACTTATTAAGTAAAAAATAAATATTAGTTTTAATATAATACATATATATACAGGGTGATCGAAAAGTCTCTTCACAATGATTTATTTGGATTGCAACATGTTTAAATTATAAATTATAACAATTAATACATATAAAAATAAATATACAAAAAAACTTGTTAAATTCTTACAAGCACTTGTCCAAAATATTATTTAAAGTAGCTGTTTAAAAATGACATCCATGCTGCTGGATATACAATGCTGTCTTTTTAATTTTATTGTAAAAAACAAGAAGCAAGGTTTCAGGTTGAATAGAAGTGATATACTGATATATTTCTGATTGCAACTACTGAATTGTCTTTGGATTATTCTTATATACAACATTCTTAGCTGCAACCATAAAAAATAATCTGGGGGGTGAGAGATTGGGGGATCAAGGGAGCCATAATCCTTTTGAAATGATCCTATTCCTAAAATTGTCTTTTAAAAGATCTAATGACTGGCAAGTTAAATGAACAGTTGCTCCATCTTGTTGAAAATAAGCTCAATTGAGATCGGCTGAAGGTAAATGACCAAAGAATGGTTTTAAAATAAGCTCACATCTCTCAAAAATAATGGTCTCATTAAAAAAGATTGGCACAATTTCATGTGTTCTTGATATCCCTACCCATATGCCAATTTTTGCTGAATGTAGTGGCTCTTCATGAATAAAGTTAGGATTATCTTGGGACCATATTTGCATATTTTGTGAATTTACACAGCCTGAAAGATAAAACCAGGCCTCATTGGTAAAATAAGTGTGATTAAGGATATCTTCCTCTTTTTTCCTCATAAAGTTATGAAACCATTCACAATACTGCATCCTCTTTTTGTGGTCTTCATGATACAGATAGGGAAATGCCAATAATTTACATGGGCAAGGACCAAGTTCTTTTCTGACTGCTTTCTGAGTTGATCAAAAGCTTATTTCACATTATTGAGACAACTTCCTAAGACTCTTTCTTGGACTTCTCAGTAACCGATCATTGATGCCAGACAATTTTTCATTAGTCAAAACAGATGGTCATCCACTTTATGGCAAGTCATGTATAGACCCAGTTTCACGAAATTTGGTAAATAAATCTAAAAAAAAATTGCAGTTTGGTAGTGGCCTATCAGGAAATGTTTGTTGAAACTCCTCTTGTACAGCTTGCATGTATTTATCCCCATTTTTAAATACAAATTCAACTAAAAATATACATTCTTTGAATAACAGCATTTCTGAATATTGATTTAGAAATGATGATGTCTAGATACAATTTTATTTATTTATTGTAGAGAGAGCAGATGACATTGGCTGCCAAATTTCTAACAACCAATAGAAATGCATCATCCATTGACATCCATTTACTCTACTGCTATTTATAGCTTACCTATATTAATCAGCCTCTGCTATATTTATCTTACTGTGTTAATCATTATAATGGATCCTTTTAATGTGTTGTAATCCAAATAAATCACTGTGGAGAGACTTTTTCACCACCCTGTATATATAAGTATCATTAATCAGTAATAATATTTTTAATATCATAGATATTATATTTTAGGAGATATTTTTCATAACCTATAGAAAGTTAATTATTTCATATTATTAAACTATTTTGATAATTAGGTCATAAGGGATCTTAAATTAAATACTAGTATTGTTCAATAGCAATAGTATAAAGATAGGTGATCTTTCGTTTTAGGCACATAAATTATTTTTAATTATTTAATGAAGAAAAAATATTTTAAAAAGAAAATATTTATTAATTTAATAATACTTATATATTTTATATATGTCGATTTTTTTTTAATATTTGTTCTACAATACCACTGGCAAACAGAGTTTGTCAATCACACTCTCAAATACACACAAATGCCATGGAGGGCAACTGGGGGCACACAAAGACAAAGCATTAGGCAATGCAGGGAACATCTGGCACACCTACTTACAAGAGTTCATGTTGAGACAGGTGCATAAAGAAAATGTGTACATGAATCTAATATACTGGATTCAACATTATTACAATGTTGTTGTTGATTGATTTTATCTTTGATACTTTAAATGTACTTTTTGATAAATACTTTTTTATATTTGAAACTTAAATAGATTATTAATATTATTATAATATTAATATACTTTTTTGTATTTGTCCTGTTTTCTTCATTTACACTAAAAAAATAATTAAAAATAATTTACGTGCCTAAAACAAAAGATCGCCTAAAGATATAATATTAAAAATATGAAGCTATCATCATAAAACCTTAGCAATTTCTGATGCTATACTTATATGAAGATTCTAAATTATGGAAAATATGAATATAAATTATTGAGAATATTACAATATATTAATAGTAATAGACCCAATTTTATTAAGATTGGTGATCAATTGCTATACTCTATTAGTTGAATCTACATATGTAGAATGACCAATTTATTATAAATAAAAATATGTAAATATTTTTTAAGTAATAGAAAAGTAATATATAAAAAAATATTTGTTTAGGTGAGTAAGACATTTGATTAGGAGTCATAGGCAGGGCTATACCTGCTAATTCTATGACTATATATGTAATATATATATTATTATGTAATGAACTATTATTATTATAAAGTAATTATAATATATAATCATAGGTTTGTAATATTATTATTAATAAACTTACATTTAAATGGCATTGTTTAAACCATGAAAAATGTCCATCTTCAGTTGAAATTACTCCAATTTGAATTGTTGTGAATTTATTATTAATCTGGATTTATAAACAAAATTAAATAATGTTAGTAATATTACAATATCACATTGTCATTCTTTATACTATATTTATAAAATATCATTATAAAATATAATTTAAATTGTCTTGAAATAAAAAAGGTGTATGCCATAATGTCACCAAATCTCTTGTCACCAAGTAATTTGTCATCAAAATCTCTTGTCATCATCATTGTCACCAAGCAATGATAAAAAGTTACTAAGTGTCAAAATGTGTATTTTGGAAATATATAAAGTAATAAATATTATATATGTAAATTAACTATTACCCAATTACTTATTTTCAATTAAAAAACAGACCAATTTATAAAGCATAAAATAATCACTAATAATATCAAATAACTAAAACACTTATTTGAAGCATTTAAAAGACATCCCTTGAAATATGACGTACACATATTGGAATGCAAGGCAAAATAATGCAGACATATAATCTAATGAAATCAGGTGGGTCAATACAGGGTCCTGTCAGATGATTTCCAAAACTATTAGTATTAAAATTTGAAATTCATGAATCACAATCACATCCAGAATTAATAAATGAATCATTTTATGACTTATACCTATTTATTTCAAATATATAATCAATGTATTTAAAATTTAAATACATTGATTATATATTTTTATGTGCTGACTCAATAAAAGGGCTCAGTTTTAAATCAGAAATTTATTGGATGTAAGTTAAAAACTTAAAATAAAACAGTTAATATATAGGACAATTGTGGAGTTCTTGGTCACAAATTAATTTTTTTTTTTAATAAATAAAATGTAAAATAAACAATATATATTTTTTAATTATATCTTAAAGAATAAAGGATAAGGAGATGCTTGATAATTGTGGTGTTGTTGCAGCTGCCAGCTTTTAGTAGTATATAGGGGTTACTTGTTAAACGTTGAAAAAACAAAAAATAAATGTAATTAACAAACATATGAATTTAGGGCGATTGTGGAGTTCTTGGCCATAATTTTTTTTACAGAAAATAAATAAAATGTAAATAAAACAAAAAATAAATTAAATTAAATTTATTTATCATACAGTAAAATCTCTCTATAATGTACCTACACTGTAACAGACTTTTTACTATAACATACTTTTTTTGTAGAACCAAAAAATGTTCCTATCTTCTCCATATTAAAATATTAAGCTATAACAGACTCCTTGTATAACAGACTTTTTGCTATAACAGACCAATTTTTGGTCCCATTTCCTATCTTCTCTATATTAAAATAATAGGCTATAACAGACTCCTTTACTGACAATATTTTGTTATCCAAAATTGTGCCCTAAAGCATTGTAAACAAAAAAAGATTACTGACTTTTTCAATACATAATTGACAATATTTTGTTTCTGTTAGTACATATCATGCA
>JAYRBW010053290.1:0-11090 GCA_036023295.1 Invenusta paracnida
CAATGAGTACTTGTTTGTCAGTCAAGAGTTATAATTTGTCAAAAATGAGCAAAAATCATGTTTTGTGAAACTGGTCACCCCGGGCCAGATCTTTAGGGGGCCATAACTCAAGAATGAAAAATATAAAGAAAACTTTGGATTTGTTAGTTTTTTATAGATACAAAGATATGATACAATTTCAAAGAATATTGAAGAAAATGTGCCACTGACATTTTCTAAAATTTGTTTTTTCTGTATGGAATGACCCTACAATAACTATACATAAGAGTTATTTATGCAATTTGAGAATTATTTACATACATATGTATATCTATATGTACGGACTTCAAATACTACAAGGTTCAAGATCACTTCTTTTCTTTGAAATTATAGTTTCTGCTATGGCTCATGACAATCTTAACAAATATTTTAAGTCATCAAGAAGAAACTAATTATCTATTTTGAAAAATCTCTGTCACTGTTGGTCAAGGTATTTGAATCCAGCACAACACAAATTTATAACCAATGTCAGTTTCCAAAATTGCAAATTTACGATCAACTTTTCCTCCCGTGTATTTGTTCAAAAATGAGTAGGGCATTTCTCCAGAGTAAGTCATGTGACCCACTTGTGATTTTTAATTCGTGAAAACAAACCCTGTAGATTACCATTGGTAGATTTGTAAACATTGTTTATAATAGCAATTCTTTAGTTTGTAGTTTGCGAATTGCTATCTTAGTAGATTTGTAGATTTGTAACAGTAACTTGTATTTTGTAAAACCCACAAAAAGGGTCATTTTTTGTAATAATTCAAATATTGTTGTATTGAAAATAGAAATATATACCATGGAAATAATTTATGAGAAAACCTGTAAACAATATTAGATCTAAATTTTATGTAGATATTTCATATTTTAATCTGTATTTTTGCTGAATTGCAAAGTGAATGAAAAAAATGAACTCATTAAAAGTAAAAGTTATTCCTTTTCTGAGCCTTTTAAATATCTTTTCTTCAATACTCTTTTTAGGCGTTTCAGAAGGTACGGCTACTGTGCTTAATTGTAAGAAATATTGAAAATCTCCATCGATATTTCTTGATTATTGCCTGTGACATCTACGCACCATCTCTTGGGATAATTAAGAGACAACCTCCCAACTACAGTATACCAACCCAGTACCGGCTCTAGCTCTACACACAATGCAAGTTGGGACAGCAACCTCAACGGCCAACCCAACAACGGAGTATCTCAACAGTCGAGGGATCTGGATCACATACCTCATTTTGATCGTCTTCTTCCACTTCATTCTCCTCTGCATTCCTCTCTTCTCCGTTGCTCTTGTCTGGACCCTTACAATCACCATCCACAATGTGGTAAGTTCCCTCTCTGTGAGTTTCTCGTTATCTATGTCTTGTTTGAATGAGTAAGTGTTAATTAGTGGAACGTTACAACTTTAGACGTTGATTATTGCTTTCTGATAAAGAAATATCTCTTGATGCAGTTTTTTTTAATAATGATATTTTGAAATACATTAAAAGTAAAGGTATTCGAAATAGGTACATTAATTGATGATAACCTTTTTCTATACATGTTTTGCCCACTACTTTAAAGTGGGAATGTTTATGTTTATTTAATTGAGTGTTTAATAATGTAGAACAGTATAATATACCTACCAAACGGCAAATTAGAAATCTTGCTCCATTTACTAGAAAAATATTTCTTTATCACAGTGACATAAATTATGGATTTTGAGATATTTTAATCAGAAAACTCAAATATATTTGAAGAAACAAAACATATTTGTGGAAATGATTAACACTAGAAAGAAGAGAACTATTATTACATATTAATAGTTACCCTATAAATTATAGAAAAGAATTCGTTTTCAGAAAATGAAAAAACTAAAAGCCTCATTCAGACTGACCTTTGAGTACAATTCAATTTTTTGTCAGAATCAAAACTGAAGTTTTGATCACACCACACCACCCCGCCCATTTATATATTTCTGGGATTTAGTACAGGTGCAAAATATCGATGTTTTTTTGTTTTGATCTTCGGTAAACTTTCTCATCAACGAATTGCTTATAAAATGCTTTAAATTCTCTACTTATTTTACATTAGAATATGCCACTTGTTTAGTGTACAAACTTTCGGACAAATAAGTAATGCTCTTACAGCTTTGTTTGAGTTTTTTGTATCACGGGGTATGTGTGATACTTTTCCCATAACATTACGTGCATTTTATTACAACATACACTTATTTGTAAGTAAATCCAGGTTTTAATTGTAAGCCACTAAATGATAAGGAATGACATGCGGCTATGGAGTGCATTCTGAGTATCTATGTCGCGTTGTAAACGGCAACTATACACCAGTTGGTATTGTTTTGAAAGTATCTGCAGAGCACGATAGGTACCTACGCTTTGGTGACTATTAAAGAACAGTGTTTAAATAGCAATGTAACTTGTTATGATGATGTTATACATCGCGTGCTGACTATAACATTGGAATATTGCTTCTGCTGCTACTGGGTACATACACACTTGATTCTTAACTCATACAGCTTGGCATAGTATTAGGTATAATATATATATATAGTATTATGTTTGCATTGGTTGTAACGTAAGGCTTCAATCAATAATTATAATGCTATTCTACGTCACATTGACGTTGTGTTACAACATCACTTGCAATTTTTTTAAATTAATAAATCGCATGCATAATTTGTTAACTTACCAATAAAATATAGTATGATTTATAATTATAAATATACATGTTGAGTGTTCATACTACGTATCTTTGATAACGTTTCTGTGCTAATAATAAAAAATTAAAATTGTCTATAAATGTGCCTCACAATTTACCACTGTGGTAACAAGCTCATATTAAAAGTAAATCGTCATCACTGAGACAGTATTTAGATAGAAATAAGTTCCAATCACTGTAATTGTCCTATTTTACAATAATTATTAGGTTTAATATTTATTTAACTACTTCTAAACATATTTTAAAGAAATGTAATTTTTTGTTTTCCGATTTTAAAGCTGTAAACTAACTTTGATCTCGTTCAAATAATATGATTTGCGGATGTTAGATATATCCATTTCAGTCTTATTTGTTTTAAATTTAATAAAATAATTAATCGTTGTCGTAAATAGTTGTGTCATTTACACAAGGCTAATGTTTACTATTTTTACCAGAACAAGTGAAGGTTGTAAATAACGTAGAGAGCTGATGCAACAATCGCTTGTAATAATTAAACGGTTCGTTTGATCTTTTGATTTTTGCTTTTGATGGTATTGTGTGTCATCCTGGTCTCACCCTGGTACCCTCCCGTTCAGGTGATGTACTGTATTCTGCACTGGGAGAAAGGTAGTCCCTATGAGACCCTGGATCAAGGGAAACCACGCGAATTGACTCAATGGGAACAATTAGACGATGGAGAGCAGTTCTCGCCCACCAAGAAATTCTTCATGGTTGTTCCTGTCATTCTGTGAGTATCGTTCAGTTCAGTTTAACTGGTTACTTTGAGTTAAGTACCCACACATAGTAAAGAGCTATTTAGATCTTCCCCAATGTGAAGACCTATTGATAAAGTTCGTGACCAGGAACACTTCATAAAGAAACACGGGCAATGATTAATTTTCCATGCATGATATTACTGAACAGCTATTAGTTGCATTATGTAAAAAATACAATTTTCACTGCCATTATGGATACTGTTGAGTAAAGTAATACTGTTGGTCTTTAATA
The DNA here is from genome assembly GCA_036023295.1 of Invenusta paracnida. Taxonomy (NCBI): domain Eukaryota; kingdom Metazoa; phylum Platyhelminthes; order Proseriata; family Coelogynoporidae; genus Invenusta; species Invenusta paracnida. Next base: position 3,730 of record JAYRBW010053290.1, read on the forward strand.
AAATTCTTGGATCAGCTGGAATTGTTAAACCAAAATTGGGCAAAAAATTAGAGTCGATATTGCAAACATCTCTCAATTTTTTTTTATAGAGTTTGCTTGTTTTTTTTGTTTTATTAGACACCGGTTAGAATAAAGTAATCTGCTAATCAGGACAAATTAATTCATTAAACTAAAACTGGTTGCAACCGCAATGGAGATATAGGTAGAATAGAGGCAACCGGTTTTTATGAAATTGATAGGCAAAATAACTTGTACGATGATGCATTTGATGCACATACCTACATTCTTCAATACACACAAGGAGTTCTCACCTTTTTGCTATATTATAAGTAAATATTTAGGGACTTTGTATATTGCAATTTATTAAGAGCATACAATCAGGCAATATCCACCTCCCATTCTTTGCAAATTGTGTGTGTCGTCATAATATATGCGATGTCATTGTTTCCCAACACGCTTGTAGTTCTTAAAGCAGTGTTGTATTTGAGTGAATAAATCATCACAGGAATTTCATCACTTTAAAACGAAAACGATTTTTGGATGCCTGAAATGCTTATTTTTTTGTTAAAAAATAAATAATATTTAGGTCCGTGGCTAACTTATTGTAACATATACTTTAATTATATGACTGCAGGCTTTCCAAGCTATTCAAATATACTAATGTGCCTGCCTCATTGCTAAATTATATATTGCCTTAGCCATAGATATTTGTTCTTCTTTATTTACATAGATATGCTCTCTGAAATAAATTCCGTAACAATTAATTATCGAAGTAAGTTTGTGATTGGTCAGAAATAAAGTTCATTTCTAGATTTTTACTTACCGCGATATTAAAGACAAGTGTACTGACAAATTGGTTATTTTTTCTTTAATATTAACTACAAAGAAAAATGCACAACATTTTCAACGGAAATATTTAAGATTGCCTTTCTATGTTTATAGTTATTAATTCCTAAGGACTTAACTCATTTATTGAGGTATTATTGGTACTTCACCATTTAATGTAATTATCTCTGGTATAGCTGTTATATTTACACATCTTGCTACAAGAGAGCTACTAAGCTTTAAATAGATATTCTGTATCTCCCAAATTCGATGTTTGCTGTATTTTATCAAAGTAGTTGGGTAAATCTAAAGCCGTTGGAGGATAATGACTTGCGATATCTGAAGAATTTTCAGCTATATAAATTTCACACTATTTTATTGTTCAAATCTCTTTAAAAGAGGAGTATTGTGAAGAGGAGGTGGTACTTATGTGGTCCCCACATATGTGTTGAAATTATATTTTTAGTGAAATATTCCTAATTTCGTCAACAATTTCCTATTTTCAACCTGCTATTATAACACCTTTCTCTTTTAATCTTTTTGTCATATAGATTTCTTATCGCAAGTTTCTACACAAAGTACGACGCGGTCCACTTCTGTGTTAATGCCTTTACTCTCATTGTCCTCGCTATACTCCCCAAAATGCCACAATTCGATCGATTTCGCTTGTTCGGTATCAACAAGTACTGATCTCTGCTTGTGTCTTTAAATTACACAGATCTGCGTCATTGACAACGAAAGCGTCCTTGCCCCGCCTATCAGTCTTAGTTTTTTTTGTTACAATTTATTGAAATATCACACATTTTATTCTCCAGTTTTTACAATTTTGGAAATAATATTTACACGTTACTAACAAATTTTAATATTTTATGACTTGTATAAATTTTATAACTTTGTAAATCTGAATTTAATTGGTATACTACTGATGGGTAGCAATGTTGATTTTTGAGAGAATGTTATTAATTTTGTATAAATATGAAATTATTTAAAATGACAGCGGGACAAATTTATCTTTTTTTATTCAGCTTAAGGCAAACTATGTTATTCCTACAACATGTATGTAGTATGTTATTTTTAGACAGACTTACAAATGGAAGACACTATTTGTTTTTATTTTCGTGTTTTGCATAGTACAAGTGTTTTCTACATATTACACTACAGTAAACATTCTAAAATATGTATTCTTTTTTTCTATAAAGATATTTACGTAATTATAATAATTATACATCTTTATGGCTGTGTTTTAAACTATACACTTTAGTTTCCTAGTTAACTAATTGCTTTTTGCTTATACTTGTAACTGTCACAGAATGTAATCTAATATATTATTGATTTATCTTCAAATTATCTTGATATATTATTGTACTGTTTTTTAAGCTATTTCACTATTATTTTTTTTGTTATTTCACATTCAAATTTTCTAGAACTACCTATATGATTTAAAGAATATGTATTTTAATGCCTTACCATGTATTGAACGCAAATTTATAATGCCTATATGTATAGTTCATATATAATATATTCTTTCTGTTATTTTTATAGCGCAATTTGTGTATGCTGTACTTTCACATTTTGTATTTAAATACGTTGCATTCCAATATTTATGTGTTCCTTGTTATAATTACACTACTCCTTTTAGAATGACCGTATTCTACCTTTAATTTTTTCTTTGAGCTTGAAAGGGGAAAACGTAAATTCATTAGTTTCATACCTTATATATGTATACGTATAAAGATTAAATGTTTTTGAAATTTATATTTTCTATGATATCTAATGCATTTATTTATAATTGCTTAAACTGACCTTCAACTTTGGAAATGTCGTTATTTCTGTAAAGTTTCTTTTTAACAAAGAATTATCTAGATTAGGAATACCGTTTTCCTGTTATTGAGAATTTTTCATGTGAAGGCGATACAGTTAGAACTATATATAAGAAACTCATATAAGTGTGATTTTTTTATAAAATGGTATATATTTCATAATTTATATTGGCATTGATATTGAACTAAACATCTAGATTGTCTATCTAAACATGTATTTTTATGCATTCATTGCCATGTACAAAAATCAGTTAACTACAATATATTGAACAGCTGCATATTCTGTTGGATGTCGTAATTATTCTAGAATATTTTAATTTATTGAATTAAAAATAATAGCACCTTTTATTTTGTGACTGACCAGTCTTTTAAAATAGAATTGAAGGTTTTCTAAGCGTCTAAATGATTACGACTTAGACGCTAGCTCTCATTATTTGGATAGCATACTCTCCAATTTCGTTTAATGAAGCTAATGAAATTATGTTATAATGCACAACATTCGTCTTACAAATTTTAGCTATTTCGAAATTATGTGTAGCTACATGTACATATATACAAAAAATAATATGCATTTATTTAAAAAAGATTGAATATATTCTTTATATTTGGCAGAGATTGCATGAAAAGACATTCAACTTTTGGATGATAATTAGAACGACTGCAATCGTTGTGCTAAATATGCTATAGATCGTGTCCTGTTTCAAAAATTGTGAAGATTTCGAAGATAAATTATGTATTCATGAGCACTTTCAATTTAGCAATAAAGACAATTATTTTTGTTATCTTTATTATGCCATTATTCACCTTTTACAATTTAAAAAAGTTCTGAGATGAAATACAATTTTCTTTTCCATTTATCTATTTATTTAGTCAAAGCAAAAATTAAAGACGAAAAACAAATTTATAAAAAATGAACTGCATTAATCTTTCACCTTAAAATCAGGGGTTAAATAAATATTCACAGTTGTTATCCTCAATATAAATATTTAACGTATAATACCGCATTTTCATCGCCCTTTTAATATATGGAAATGAGAAAAAGTTTTCTTTGTAATGCTGAACTTCTACATATAAATCTCATTCTAGTGTTGTATACTTCGCTTGTGGGCTTTCAAATGATAAATAAGTGAGCACTACATTTTACGCTGAAATAGTTATATATTTCGTTCTAAACAACGCAATAGAAGCTTTACATGCCTTAAGAGCTATTTCTACTCCTACAAATTTAGAGCTTTAGTTTTCTAAAAATCAGTTTTTAAAATGAATTTCAATTTGCTAGTTATAGTTAATATAAATTACTTACATAAATATTGTTGAGTAGCTTAAAGTATAGTCACTTTTATAGGTATTTATTAATTATAGAGTGAAGAATATGATGACCTAATTGTAACCAGAATTTTCATGTAATTTCTGGCCTATAGACTAGCCCTTGAAATTCCTCAAATCCCCATTTTTAATTAAGAAGCTTGTAATCTCTTTATTTAGGCCTATAGTAATAAATGGCCTAGCTCGCAAATTGCGCTATTATAATACCTATACCATACCAAATAATGAAATATGAGATTAATGTTTCGTAGAAAGTGTCAATATGTATATACATTTTTGTACGTCTGTATTTTTTCGTTAACTCCTTCTTCGCTATTACTTGATGTATAATTATCTTATATTAACATGTATTACTGCTATTGTACTCCCGATTCCCATTTGAGTACTATAATTCAAAATAAACGTTTCTTATCTTATCTTATCTTATACAAGATTTTATAATTAATTGATTATTGTCTCAACTTTGTTCGTATGTGATATATACATCATGCGAAAGCATAAATTAATAGCCTGTGCAAGAATGTCACTAATATATTCAGCCTTTACATAATTCTATTGTATGTTTTATACTACTTACTTAACAGATAGTAACAATTAAAACGTAATTCTGTCGTGCAAAAGTTTACAATCTACATGTATTTCGCATGTAGCAACTTATATATATTATGTTTACTATTTTTACATATTTTTATTGTATGATAAGTGATTATGTTATTATATATTTTTCTACTATTTGTTATTTAATAAATAATAACCCGAAATTTCCGGTATACTGAATAAATTATGTTTCTGTTATCTGCACTGATATACGCACTATTTCTTAACATTATTTATGTCTGGATTGTTTCATCGATTTCTATTAAAAATACCTTGGAAAGGTGCATTAGTTATATTCAATGGTTAATGATCTAAAACGTTTATAATTAATACAAAACTGAACAGATTAATAAGACATTTAATTCATCGTGTGGTGGAAATATTATTCATCGATCAGGTCCAACAAATAGAGAGGCAAGCAGACTGGTTTTGATTTTATATGGTTTAATTGGTGGAGCACAATGCATAGATCCATAATACAGTCTTAGTTTATTTACATACATATAAACTGAGCTAATTAATGCCGTATGATCTCAATTTGTTAAATCCAACTTTGCTGTGTAGAACTTGGTGGTTTTATCACCTTATTTCAAAGTTGTAGGACACTATAATTGTTCTACAAACTGATTGAATGGGTTACATGTGGACTAGCAGCCGAATGGATAAAGTAATTCGACTGAAATTACGAAACTATTGCTTCGAAACTATACATACAGTTGATGAGATCCATTAAAATTGAGACCGGTTCAGTCACTCCAAATTTTGGAACTTAGAAATGAACAATATTTTCTAATTTAATTAAGCCTCTCACCGCATTTTCAATTCATAAATATAGATTATTGATTAACAAGCTGTACACTTCATAGAAATAATGGCTGAACATACCCGCCCATATTATAAAAAAAATAAAGACTATGATAATATACGAGGAAAGCTTTATAACTATTATATTATATGCACAAGCTTTGATTGTAGTCTATTAAATATATGAGTCGTTTCGATGAATATACTACAGATCAGAATTGAGCTATAAACACCCTGGTAGTCAGTGTAGTTTCTTCAAATGCTTACCATCATATATTATCTTCAACACAACGTTACCATAATTAGATAACAATTATAACGTAATAGGTAGGCATAGATATGCACATATATTATAAACGGCAGATGCTGTACTTCTTATATATATAATATAGGTACCTATACTATACTGCAGTTACAACACGATGTATGACGTCGGATCATTCTACATTGTTAACCTATTTTCCTCTTCTCTTCTCAATTATAATTTCCTTGTAGAAGGTATTGTGTATAGAAAACACACCGCTTTGCTTGAGTAGATCTATCTATACAGTACACATAAAGCTCCAGAAAAAAGGTTAAATAGGAACCCCAACCTAGCGCCATATTAAATCAGCAGGTAGAGTGAGAAGCCTAAATTCGTAACCAATGGTGATTAGGATAGTGTTCCGTGCATTGATTGGCCCCTGAGTGGTTCATACTTTGAGAGTTTCGGGGGTGAATAATAATAACTCACAACATAAGAGCGATAATACTGTTATACAAAAACCAACTTGCCATACTTTGATATACACACACAAAGATTATATAATCGGTATATTAATGGGTACCTTTTAAACTTGCCATCAAAACTGCTGGATTTGAAAGTTTGCTTATGAAAAAGGAATTTGGAATTCTTTGAATTTATTTTATTGTATTTTAATTCAGTGGAATTATTGTTTGAAAGGTAAGTAATTTTCTTGTCTATTTTTATGAAATATCAAAAATACTATCCTTAAGAATATCAATGATTGTCACTAATTTGCAGTACTTTGTATCAATGTAGCCAAACATTTAAAAGTAACGCACACTACTGTTGACATATTTTCAAAATTTAAAGTGCGCTGTAAATAAAGATGGTTGGTATAAAAGGATGAATTTGTGTAGACGAATACATGGAAAGTGCTTATAATATTTTGCTAATTAATTTGCAAATGTATTAATCTTGCCATTTTGTAAATATCAAGTTTTGTTCTGTAGATCATAGGTAGTTTAAATTTGTGTTTGTAAAATAGTGCTTCTCAGTCGAACGCTGACTTATACGTACAACCGTAGATCAGGAACCTCGTACCTAAAGGAAATCTGGGAGGCACACCGCACTTTAAAAGGCGCATATTCATAATTTGCATTATACGTAAGTAAATATTAAAAAATATAGCCCAGTTTGGACTAATTTATTACATAGGTAATTACGCATTATGAACATGGTATTTGGTACATGATACAATATATGTATTTTACGAGCATGATTATTCACTATATGTACAGATAAAAAGAAAAACAAATACCGGCCATGTATTAGTAAGAAATGTCAAATAGTAAGAAAATTTTGCAAAAGCAGTAATATAACAAAATCACAATATTGAATTTAGACAACACAATTGATAATTGATTACCCACTTTATACATATTTGTAAAAATGGTAGGAATCACAGACGTTATATTTGTACAGTTAATTGAGTACTCAAGACGTACCGTAGTCCCGCTCAACTTAGGCCAATTTTCTGGTTTGTCATTCTGTAACTTATAGACTAATAATTATATTCTATACTGTCATTAACTATAAACTGCAGTTGAAAAGAGATTTACATTTTAAAATTATCACAATTATTTTTTCTTCGTGGTTTTAATGGTTAGAAGCGTAGGTATACATAATGGACATCAAAAATACAAAAACCGCTCAACTTAGGCCCCTTCGCTATATTAATAAAAATACATGTCAATTTATCAACA
>JAYRBW010053301.1:0-11088 GCA_036023295.1 Invenusta paracnida
AGTTGTTGCTCACTGTGATGCCAAGAAGATTGATAGTTTCTGCAAGGTTAATAATGTTGTCGCCAATTTTGAGGTTCAGTGAGTCACAGAGTTTATTTCTTCTATTGTTGGTGGTCACAAGCATCGCTTGTGTTTTTGATGCGTTGACTGAGAGTTTGTTTTCATGGGCATAATGGGTGAATTGTTCCAGTGCACTGTTTGTGGTTTCTGTTAGTTTTTCAATAGAATAAGCAGAGCAAACAATAGTTGTATCGTCAGCGAATAGGAAGCATTCACTGTTCTTGATGAATGAGGGTAGGTCAGCAGTGTACAACGTGAATAAGAGTGGGCCGAGGATTGACCCCTGTGGAACTCCATGTTTCATTGTAATCTCTGTACTAGTTTTACCTCCAACTTTGATGGCTTGTTGGCGGTTTGAAAGGTAACTTTGGATTAGATTATGGGCTGTGCTGTTGTGGGCAATTCCAACCAGGTTATGCAGTTTGGTTAGGAGAATTTTATGGTTAACTGTATCAAATGCTTTTGACATGTCAAGGGCAACAATGGCTACCAGTTTACCCGAGCTCATTTCATTGATAACATGATCCTGTAGTGACAGGAGGCAGGTAGCTGTGGAGTGATTTGTGCGAAAACCATGTTGTTGTTTTGGCAAAATGTCGTATTTGCGAATATGTTCTTTGATTTGCAGTGATATACATTTCTCCAAGCATTTGGAAGTAATAGAGAGTAAGGCTATTGGGCGATAGCTAATAGGTTCAGTTTTTAGTCCCTTCCCTTTGTAGATAGGACTCAGATGTGCGATTTTCCAGTTTTGCGGGTAAACACCACGGCGAAGGCAGGTGTTAAAAATTGGTGTGATGTGGCCAGAGAGCAGTGAAGCACAAACTTTTAAGGCGCGTGGAGGAATACCATCTGGACCAGTACTCGTGTCAGTTTTCAGTTTAGCGAGGATTTTTTCGACTGCATCCCTAGTTACTTCTGTGAGGTGGAATATTGGAGTTATGGGGAGAGGTAAGAGTTTAGTTGCTTCTTTGCTTGGTTGTTCTTCGAGATGCAGTTGTTCAACGATAGTGCCAAAATGTGTATTGGCATCATTTGCGTCAATGTCTGGTGATGGTGCACTGCAGCGATTTCGACCTAGCTCTTTGTTTAGTATTTTCCAAGTCGATTTTGGATTTCCATACGCTTTAGTGAGACTTTGAGAAATGAAGAGTTTGCGTGCTGAGCGAATTTTTGCTATGACTAGGTTCCTAACTTTCTTGAATTTTTCGAGAAGGACGGGTGATCTTCCAGAAGCAATGAGTCTGCGGGCTGAATCATTTCTCTGCTTTATGAGGCTTCTAATTTCATTAGATAGCCAGCCTGGGGAGTAGTGCTTCCTTAAGTGAGTAATGCATTAGACGTTATTTTTGTTCGCGTCATATAATTTGAAACAGTGTTCAGCATTTGATTCATCACATACAATGTGGCCCATGAATTCCTATCGCATGATAATCAATGAAAACTTTAGACAATATGGAAATTATACCTTTCAAACGACTATATAATGGTAAATAAGTTACCAACCACTTGCAACTTTGTCAGTCGCCTAGAGACCATCGGGTCTATCCGCCAGCTTTGACAGTTTCGTCATATCTCTTTTAGCAATGTGGTCATTTAAGGTGCAATATTGGCACTTTTTAAATATTGAGATAACAAATTGTCTATATTTGACTTTTTCAAAAAACCCATCGCATCGCTTAGAAAGATTGATTTGTTGTTTAGGTACCTACCTAGATATGGCCGTTTTAGGTATATACTTTCTAATCTATATACAACTTTAGATATTTTCCATATCGTAGAAACTTATGAGACATACCGTACTTTTCATTCCACACAAAGAAAACATTTCTTTTTAATGCCTACAATTAAATGTACTCATTATTATTCATTTTTTCTCTTTAAAAAGGGAATTATACGTTTTGAATGTATTAAACTAATGATCAATGCTTGTATATTTTGTGAGATTTATAGTTATATTCTCTGAGGGATATTTGATAAAAATAAGAAATTTTTATTTTAAAATGTTTTAAAAGTATAATATCTTATGATCATTGTTATTTAAAGAATTAGAAGTTTAATTAGCGCATTTTCAGGCTCACTGTCTTTTATCATTAATCTCTTACATCCATAAAAATTTATCAATATTTGTAGTTTATATATATTTCTATGCTTACTCGTACATCGCTTTGTAAAAGTATATTTACCTAATTAACCAGATTTTTGCATTTGTTTATAAACACAATTATAGTAAATGCTGCTATTTTATTTAACTGTAGCATTTATTTTATAAAAGTACATTGTCTTCCTTTTCTATATAATCTGTTTTATAATTTTCGTTTTCACTTTTACCCTTAATTTAGTTAATATTTATTTCAGAATAATTCACCGATTCCAGCTCATTAAATATACTTATTCCCGTGACAATTCAACACATGTGGTTTTTTGTACTGAAAGAAATGAATAAAATATATAGCATATGTTCCGTAAATAACACGTACACACACACCACACACCCATACACACATTTATATATATTTTGTTAAGAAAGTTATTCGGCAGATATTGAATTAAATTTCTTCAAAGCTTTAATCATCAGTCCTTTAGGTACGTAAATTGGTTTGCCCTGTATGTAGTGCATAAATTAAACAGCGTGCAGGAAAGTAAATGTCCAGTAAGTTATAATATTATTTTGTTGATATACTTGATATATACTGATATATACTAAGAAAATATAGTTTTATTTAACTCCCCCAAAAATGCATAAACAGCCTATAGTATAATAATTATATAACAAAGTATAATTTAATATAATGCATATATGTGTTATATATTATTAATACGTGTTTTCATGTAAATACCTAAATGAACATTAACAAAAGTATCATAGTTTACGTTTTTAAACATATTTGATTTAAAAGCATTGTTCAAGGGTAAAAAATTACATCACATGACAATTGCTTACAATTTGCTCATTTATATTAAAACTATTTTTTTTTAATTAGCAGACTATAAAATGATCAATTAATAATTGGAATCTATCCTCACGCACACGCAACTCAAATATATTCCAAATATTTTCATTATGTGCATGTGATTGTACTCATATATACATCAAATGAACCTACACAATTTATATAAGAGCATTTCATCAAACAAGCTAGTCGCTATTATAATAATAATAATAATGTACATTGAGATATTTAAGGGTTTTCTAATTTTAAATTATTCGAATTCATTCTTTTGACTTCATAGAAAATCTCTTTCCATTTTAAAATATGGGACATAGTATTCTTCATAAGTCATACCTCAATTCTAAATGTTATCATAAATTAATTAAATTTTTCCTACAATTTACATTAATTACATTTTCCTCAAGCTAATCATATAGTTATATTCAATTTGAAAAAGATATTCACTGAATCTTTCAAGGCCTTATTTTAATCAGAGTTAAGTCATTCAGGCATGAGGTTATTTATTTTGCATAAATTGTAAATTTGGCTATACAGAATTTACGGGGAAAATAATGGTAAGATCTAATACTAAGGATATAATATCTCTATTTAAATTTTATGTGATCTTGTCATATTTTTGTAGTATGTTCATATTTGTGACTAATCATACTCGGAAGTAAAGCATTATTCTCAATACTAAAACATTTTGTAATAATTCCATTACGATTGTAAAAGGCAATTATTGCGATTTCAATGAAATATTTCCTTTTAAAGTTAGAATATCTCGTATATAGGTATACTTAATAAATTTAAAGTATATCCTGCTAAGCTAAGCTAAGCTAAGCTAAGCAAAACTGAACATAACTACGAGTATCTTCCAGCGTTACGTATGTTGTAAACTATATGTAATGACCTGTAATGTGATTTCAGTTAGAATTAAATAAGAGTAGCTTTTTCTCGTTACTTTTAACAATAATTATTGACAGAAATATACAATGATATTCTACTCTACTCTTATACGTCGATCATCTATGCAGGCATATCCATTGTGTCATCGGTCAAATTATAGTTTCATGTAAATGTGTCAATTATTTGGAATTTAAGCTGCTAGCTATGAAAGGAGAATAAAAGCAATGGTCAAACCTCGGCTTGAAACCTCAAACAATGGTCAGTTCCGCGTATAAAATATGATTTCGTATTCAACACAAGCTCGGATGGAGGTTTTACTTCAGTCTCCACTAACTACATGTTCATGTATGAAATCTCCACACGTATTCCCTATAACGCGCATTGATTTCCTAAAAATTATAATTTTCTATTACTTGCAAATATAAAAAAATGAAACAAAAGAGATGCTGACTGAAGATGTGGAAGCTTTAGTCTTGACTGGTAACCAAATCTCACATTAATCTGTATACTTCTTTTTTTATACTCACACCATTTCCACCATTTTCCCGTTGCCTTTAATCAGTCTTGATTTTTTTGTTTTAAACCCGAACTTTTGTTTGAAAATCTGACAGAACAGGTCATTGAATTTACAATATATTTCCAGGGTACGCTTTGAAGAACTGTGTAATATATTATATTTATATATATGGTTATGGAAAATATATTTGTATAATCTGTTTAGAAAATGTAAATGATTTTTAAATCTTTTTCTATATATCGATATTACTAAACGTTGTCATATCTTTTGTATGCATGATATAGTATTATATATCTGAAGTTAGTAATAAGTGCGCAGTCGTCTAATTGTGTATTTAAGTACTGAGTATCTTTCTAGAAATCACTCAATCAACTGGAAAACAAACCATCACGAGTGTGAATTACATTTAGTTTGGGTTCAATTTAAGAAACAATTTTCGAGAGATTACAGTATATTTATAAATTTGACAGTGGTCAAAATTTAGTACTATATGTACTCGTATTATTGTTGCCTGTTGTTTTGAGTTTTTGTATATACAAAAATCTAATTATATGATCTTGTGTCTCGCATTTTTTATAGACATAGGTATATTTATATATTAGTTTTTTAGCATTTAACACATTGCAACTTATCATAGAGTAACAATATCCAGAGATTTCATTGACATCGATACTGTATACAGTTTAATACTACTAATTCAGTGCTGGAAAAATATTTGGCACAAAAAACAATCGAACTTTAAATTTAGACTATAATTTTTTTAAACAAATAATAGCATACATTTAAGCATTTGTACTTTTTAGATTTAATGGGTTCATTAGAAATTGTTAGAGGTAGCAGGGGGCCAAATAATTAATATATGAAAACTGTTATTACCATTAAGTTCGTATACCTACTATAGTTTAAATACATTTCCAAAAAGTTTATCGATTTTCTATTATCGGTAATTTACAACTTGATGAATATAGAGTCAATTAGTGAAATCTCTGTAGGTATAAAATTACTTTACGAATATTGCATTTAATTTGAATTTTCATTGAATTAAATAATTACTAATTACTTAATTTTACGTTGAAATGGACGAGGATTAGTCTCTTAAGAAGAAACAATATAATAGATTTTCAAAACTTTAACATTCCATTTAGTATGCACGATTATAACTTTTTTGAAAACTTTCCTATAAGGTTATATATATCGAGGTACATATTTTAAATCATTATAGCCAGATGCCTTTCAAAGCTGTTGACCAGAAACTTATGCACAACATATATTTTTACTCGAAAGTTCATTCTTTTCCAACTTGAATGTCATCTCGTTATACGAAATAGCTTTCTTTCTGTTGCTCTGGGGCAAATTTCTGACATTTTCTAGGTGGTGTATAGTATCATACATAGATGCGATAGGTACCTTTAACCAGTTAGACTATGAGTTGATCGCAAAGAGTCCTTCTACTGACCGATATAAGGGAAACCTAATTTAATATATCGATTAATTTATCTGCTACCTTTAGTATATATATACTCGTATATGTACATTACAAAACGTTTCGATTTGAAAAACACATTTTTTTATTTTAGTTATCTGGAGAATATCTCTGTAATCTTCCCCAATGTAATATTTATCCTTTATGTACATAGTATATTAATATGTAAAATATATGAAAATATACATAAATGATTGAAAATCTGCGAATCTCAATTGAAAAATCATAGTGTGATTATTTTAAATATTATCTGCATCAAGTTTTATATATATAATTAAATATTTCCTTAAAACAATAAAATTTGATGTATATTTTGACAAGTAAAACATATATAATTTAGAATTTCAATTCTAATACTTGATGTATTTATTACATGACATAATATGTTTAGAATATCTAAAATTGCAGTACACATGTTTCAAGACAGATTACTTTTCCTATATTGTAAGTGCCAAATAGTCTGAAATACAATCGTAAGCGAATATTATATTTTTATCTGTATGATTTTTGATAGTATTAAATTAAGTGATACATTTTAAAGATAGTAAATTAAATTACACAATAATAGTAATATTTTTACACAGGTTAAATTATTTTGTCAAAGGTATAAGCTACTACATAATGTGAGTAATTACTACTATCAAAACAATCAATGATTCCAATGTAATAAACCACCATTATTGGAGTTATTTTACGAAGAGTATGGTTGGAATTGCTACTTTCGATTCAACCAAGTGTATTTTATTCGACGATTTTTAACTTACGTAAAAAACACGTGTTTTTAAGACGAGGCACGGGACGGCTGTTTTTCTTTCTTTTAATAAGTTTTGTCTTTACTCATATTTTGACAAATAGAGCGAGAGATACGTTTAATTGTGATATGCGTGATATCTACACTTTTAGCTATATATACATGTATTTTATTGTGTTTTAATCGTAATAAACACGGCTTAATTTCAAATTACTAAAAGAATTTGGAAATTGAGTAATAAAAATGTTTGTTTAAAATTTTACCTGAGGTTTCGACTATATAGACTTCTTAATACTACCGACAAACAATTAAATTCAGTTCGTATTGCTCTTTATTAATGGTGCTACTTTATATTGACAACATTGATAACTAAAATCAGCTGGAATATATTTATTATCAAAACTTAATCTTTTAAGATCATATGAATCAATTTACTTCAATGTTTTTCTTTTTCTGTATATTAGCGTCAACTATACTTAGTTTAGATTATATAATTTGATCTTTTCTTCAAATAAATTCAACAATGTGTTTCTATCTTTTGTTAACCATAATTTAATGATTATAGTGCATTTAATATAATTTAAGCAATCCAACGTTTGTCTACTAGAGAATTCTCGTTGAATGGCGTTGCTAGATGACATAGTTTATTAAAAAAACCGAGAGTCATGGATGGATAACTGGTGTCGATTTCTCCACGTTCATTGTCCTACCTCGGGTCAAGTTTTTTGTAACTACGGGTTTCAACCACTGTTTCAGGGAAAAACTAGACTTCGATTCGCTTCGATCTACTGGCTGCTATAATGCAAAGGTCATTACATATTTTAAAAATTTACCAAAATGTAGATATAATAGATCATATAGAATATTACACCTGTAGACAAAAAATATATATAGGTACTCGTATTTCTATTTATTCTATTTACTATCTTTGAAACTTTTCCATAATTGTTCTTGAATTCTAAAGTTCTCAAGTTTGATATTATAATACAAAAGAGTTTTTATTACTGTTGTCGTGTCACATAAAATTGGAATATGTTGACAGTGAAATAATACAATAATAATAATCAACATTTTAATTATCAAAAATGAACTTTTTATTATGGTTTTCTATACTTAGCAACAATTAAATGTGACTGACGTATCAATTGCAAATATATTTGTATATGTATTAACCCATTTAAGTTTATTTAATAGATTAATGTACCATGTAGTAATGAACTTGTAATAAAGCTTATTAAATATACGAATAAATTAAATATTTTTCTAATACTAAGGAAATATTATTATTATTACTTCTATTGTAATAGTATCTGAAGCAGTATTAATATCTATTATACCCTGAGAGGTAGCCAAATAATTAATTATTAAAATATACAACAAAGTAATATTTCTAAATTTAGATAATAACATAATTAAAAAGTGAAATGTAAAAAATATTATACAAATGCTTCTTTTCAAAAGAATGTTTAAAAATAATATTAAGAATTTGTTCTTGTATATCAATCATCTTTTGCATTTATAGATGTGATTTAAAACTAAATGGGCCAACTAAATGCTGTTACTATATATTTTATCATGCTAGCAAATAATAGCATTATAATATATGTTATGCAGTTACGAGTAATTTTCTAATTGTATAATTGTGTTTGAGATCAAGGTGATACTAAAGTAAAACTAAAATAAAAATGGAACGTTGTAAGTTAGATTCATAATAGAAAAGTAATGTTCTGCGACGTTTAGAACGAGATAAAGTTCTAATATATTTCGACAGATAGAGCGTCTACCTTTCTCTAGTAAAACAAAATAACTGAAAAACAGTACAAGCGGTGAGAGAGAGACATAGATTGCGTAAGAGATAATTGCACGCTGAATATAACTGAATAAAGTGAACATTCTGATGAGATCAAATAAGATCGAAAACGGTCCTTCTGTCTTTCCCTATTTAGGAAGTGATTGATAATCTTTCTAATATCTAATGTGAACATGTATGAAAGCGGAAAGAATAAACAGCCAGGGTAGTAGCGATGTTAATAAACTGCACAAGTTTAAGATAATAAGCTGTTATAGAAAGAAGGTAGATTAAAGTCTTGTGGCATATTTAATGATTAGTCTCCTATTAGCTGCAATGAGCCATTTCTCGAGTTGCAATCTGGTAGGGTCGTGTTGTTCCTTTCTGATACACTTAGCGCTCTCAAAATCAATAACATGATCATGTTCTATGCTGTGTTGAGCAAGCGCTGATTTTTCGGGCTTTATATAATCTTTGTGCTACTTAAGTCTGGGGGTAAGGCTGTTCCGGGTTTGTCCGATGTACATAGACATCATTATAGGTATTACATCATTACATCTGCACGGTATACTGTAAACAATTCCTACGATTATGAATTTACTTATCTTCAGATCAAAAAGGAAATTCACTTGAAGTCTTATATTTTAATGATTACTATTTTGAGACGTATCCATTGAATTATCTCCAAAAGTATACAATTCAGTCTTAATATAAAACAATTTTGCAACATAAATTCCTAGTACATATTAGATGTAGGTATAGCTATAGTGCAAATGACTTTCATCTGTAGATACGAACTTTATTATGGTGAATGTAGTGGTATTATTGTTACTATTACTATACAGTGAATTTAGTCGTTTCTTTTTTGCTATGCGAGTTCAATGGAAAACTTGTTCAGTAGCTGTAATCCACTGACCCCTTAGATGTCATAAACTTGCTTTACAACATATTGCAGGCTTATTTCCCCAATTTAATATCCTATTTTTACTGCTTTTCTGTTCTGTTAAAGGAAACACAGACGTTATACATGTCCAAGAGAATCCACATAGCCAAGTATTCCAAATAATACATTTATTATGACTAAACATATAGTATAACATATATAAAATAAATATGTTATGATAATATAGTAGCTACATTTTACAATTTAATATCATACCTGAAATATATTGGAAAACTATAGACAGCTTTAATCTTTATTGTCTTCGTAAAATCGGCACAATGGTGTGGTTTGACATGATAGAGAGCTACTGGCAAACTCTAAAATTAGTTACCATGGACATCTAGATCTAGGTAGCTTATCTAGAAGTTTATGTTAGTGCCTGGCAGGCATTACTGATGAAATGTCAACTATGTAGGTGGCCATGATGTGACACAAGTGCAAGATGATCTTATCCCCAAAGCAGTATTCTACGTCCAGCTTGCAGGTGGAAAACTCTCAGTTGGGGCACATGTGGTATGGACGATGCTGTGACATCTTCTATGAAAGTAGCAGCTGACCAAAGCGCCCGGAGAAGCCTGTTCAGAAGGGCACTTGAACAGTATGAACAGATTCGTACTGATACCATTGTGGAGAAGAGAAGAAGCAGAAAGGAAAAGAAAGAAGAAATTTACATTGTTGATCAACATTTCATTTCGTCCTTCTCATTGTCAGCTTCGTTGTGTGCTAAAGGGTGTTTGTAGTTTTGAGATATATTTAAAAAAAAATTTGTAAGGAATTCATTTTAGAGTTTGCTATTATATACTTTAAAAATACAAAAATAAATAATTGAAATAAAATATTGTGAAATACCCAAAAGCACTTCTTATTATTAGTCTATACTCTGGTTTAAATGATTTTCAAGTGTTTAAAGAATAGCACAACACATATGTTATTCACGTTATACTTAACTACACAGGTATAGGATTATAGAAAGGATTAGAATTCGAATATTCAGAAATATATTTTTATTAATCAGCTAATGTGTATTTTGTTAAATTTGTAATTTTTTATAAACATTTTAGCACAGACTTCTTGATAATGTATCAATATGGTGATTTAAAAAAATTCGTTTAATATTATTTTGCAATAAATTTAATTTAATATTTTGGTATATACCTAAATTGCAGACTTATCAAAATCTGTAGTCAAAAGACTATTTCGATTTCTGAATATGAATTTTTTGGAATATGCCATTGTCTATATATACCATAGGGTATGGATAGATAGAGTTTCAACTCTAATATTTATTTCAATGATACTACTATTTCGATAGCTAAAGTCTTAAATAAAATACTCATTTAAAATGCAATATCCATTAAACAGCATACACAATAAAACAATCAAAGGTATAAATACAATATATGGTAATTTTAGAAAACGTAGGTACTTTAAAATAATTAGAAAATAACCGAACTCTTAAAAATAATTTACAATAAATATTTTTTACTACTTTATAGATTTATATAGATTTATATAAATTTTACTGAAATAAAACGATTTTCTGCCAATAAAATTTACAACGTGATGCATATGAAATCAATAAGAGTTTAAACTTTGTCTATATAGTTTCAGTACTGTGGTCTATACCATAGAGTAGACATAGAGAAACGACTCTTATTGATTCTGTATGCAGTTTTATACTACTTCTCGTCTATCCAAAGGTT
>JAYRBW010053312.1:0-11087 GCA_036023295.1 Invenusta paracnida
AATTTTGTCATCGCACATTGTATATTAACCAGTATTTGCTTTGATATAATAAGTACATTTTTGACAAATGAAATTATTTGCCTTCGATTAAAGTAATACGTTTTTAGATATATGCAACATACCAATAACTTTTGTATTTCTACCTCCAAGAAGCAATAAAAATAACGAGAAAACCAACATCTCCCTTGAGCTTATTCTAAGAGTAATACTACATTAAAAAATTGTTAAAAAGTACTCTTAAACTCGAAAAGGAGCCACATAGTAACATTCCATGACAGCAGAGAAAATGTTTTCCAGCGGATAAGTATTAGAAAGTAGAACTATATGGTTTCACTAGAGGGATTATTGATTTTAAACATAAGCAATTGTGTGCATAGTATCCATAAGGGAAGTTCTTAGAGGCAATGCCAAATTACAGTTCAAGCGATCGATACAATTTCACATATATTATACGTTCTAAAACCATATGAAATGTAATACAATGCAATATTACAGATAAACACTAAATGCAACTAAATGTGAAGGAATTAAACTTACTGATCCAGAGTCTGTGTATTTTTTCTTCTTTAATTTTTTGTCTGGGTGAACAAGCTGAAAATTATAAGAGGTTGTAAATAAGCATACTAAATTAGTTACTTCACAACAAAATATTATTACACTTTCCGTTTAATACAGACAAATTTAGTAGTCATAATAACGATTCTGTCTAAGTTAACTCATCTAATAAAAGGAAAATGTGCAATACAAAGTGTTTTGAAAACCTTAAAAATATGGTGTATGTTGTGATGCGTTGGTAATTATTTAACTCTTTCATTATTGTATTTAGACAGTAGGTGAATAAATTTCAACAAAATATACAAATGATTTATTAAGCGAACGTTTTAATGATTTTGTATATATTTATTTATCTATATTAAGGGTTGCAAACGATGATTATACAATATACTCTGTTATTGATTGTCAGTATCTCTTTGTATAAAACAGTGAGAGAACTCTTTGACCCGTGCATCCAACGTTCTTAACCATAGTAGAGTACAACATACGAGTACATTGGAACTCAAACAACAATTATTGAAGAAATAACTAGATCCAAAACTGTCATTATAGTTTTTATATAGTAATGATATAATAGATGTATTATACTATGGTTGAAGCACACATAAATTAAACACAGCATAATATGTTATAAGGCACACACTCACAAATTAATTCAGTAGGTGCCTACTTTCAGTGCAACCAAAACAGCATAATACAATATTAGTGTAAAAAGCTGGCTGATAGACATAACCATAAAGTTGTGAAAACAGTCACATTATACTAGTGAAAAATATGTAGACATAATAGAGTACTGAAAAAGAGTAAAGGTATGCTTAAATTTTTCAATATAACCTTCTTGAAGAAACCTAAACAAGGATATAAGATTACTGTGCGATATTCATCCATTTGATCCTTCTAAGATGTTTACGAACAATATAATAGCATTATATTCCTTACTAAGTATATTAAATAAAATTAGGTCATTTTAAGATAGTTAAAAAGAGAGTAAATATACTGTTTTATTTTGTCCATAAAAACAGTACTAGCAGTACTCCATTATACCCAGAAAAACTATGTAAACCTATATGTAAACCGCATCAAATAATTTGCAAATTTACAAGTATAATTACAATGAATGAAATAATTAACTTCACATTAAATTAAAGCTATCTGCCGTAAATAAAACTCAACTTGATGTCGAAATACTATATACAATTGGTTGAATTATTACAAAACACGAGAGAATAAACTGCAAAATAAAGAGCTTAGTTATTGCAAAATGTTATACACATAATATAACACAGAAGGATAACATTAAAATCTACTATATCTAGGTACTTGATTTAATGCAAACTGTAAATATTTATTTATGTTTATGCTTTAAACACCAAATTAATAAATCATTGGTTTTAATATTTATTTTAAATATAAAGAATTCTGACACTTATGTATACTTATTTAATTAATAACAAAAAAGTAAATGTTTTGGGTTTAAATCTATAACCCATATTCATGACATGGACGTTGGTTTTAACATAACACCTCAATTTTATTGTTTTTTTTATTAAATACACTCTATTTAATTGTGGTCAGTTTTTCGCGTATTATTTTCATCAATAATTTATCCAGATTATTTTTATAAATTATCTAAATGACAATTATGGAATTAGAATGAAGTAATTCTATTTTATGCCACGCTTATATTATAAATGCGTGAGCAAAATATTTTTTAAATAGGGTTCTACTATAGAGTGAGCAAAAATGTTTGCTTTCTATATTTTTTGCTCACTACAATTAACAATTTAAATTTATTGATTGCTACCGCGCAGGGTAAAATACATTTTCTGCATGAAATTACACGATACGGTAGCATCGGCAAGTCAAAAACAAGAGAGTAAGTGATTAGCTAATAGCTCTAGTCATAGAGTAATACATTGAAATTGGCTTACGAAATTCTTTGACTCACTCATTTATAATATAAGCGTGACATAAAACGATTAAGCGCACTCGAATTGACTTCATTACTCACTTAAATTTATATGCTCACTTGGCCTTCGGCCGCGTGAGCAAAAACTAGTAAACTCTCGTGGCATAATATACTAATATATGCCCCAAATTCAAATTCTGCTCTAAATCGTTGTTAAAGTAACAAAAATAAATGCTACTATTATGAACCAATAATGTTAAAAACTCAATCTCACCGCATAAACTTGGCTTCCCTGGGGCCATTGGGATAATTCACGAATGTTGGTGCCGAATTCTCCAATCAAACTGTGACTGAAGTTAGCACAATAACAACGCGAGATATTAATAATAATAAGACAAAGTAATTAGTACCTACATTGTTATTTCATAATATATTAAATATACACTATATTTTACTTTAAATTTAAGAGAATAAATAATAATTATAGTAAACGATAATTAGCTGAAAATAATGATAAATATATACAATTATATACGATAATGATCAGACTATGATGAAATATATTCATTTTCAAATAATAAATTATAGCAAAGAGAAAATTTAAAACTAAATAGTAAAAATTTGCATCATACCTGCCACTTTTGTTCCAGTCATAACACTTTATAACAATTTGTCTGAAAAAGAATTAAATATACGTATTACAAAATGTTAACAGTCTATATTATGTTTTTAATTTACATGTTGATAGCGTCAAACTAATTAGCCTTATAAAAATCTGGAATTGTGATAATATACAAAATAAAATTAATTTATAAACTTTGAGGAAATAACGACAAAAAACTAGGTTTCTGATTTTCATTAGGCTTCATTTGAAGTCTGTAAGAAAATAGTTCACGTGGATTTAAGCCTTTGAAATTTACATATATATTTGACCAGAGAGGACATGCTATTATAAATCATATTAACTGCGCCCCATTTTATTAATACGGGACGAACAGTTGAATATAAATAGCTTGCCTCGCGCAAACTGCTATCCTTTTGGGAGGATATTTAGTCCAAAATCTGTACAAACAATCTGATACCGTCATCAACACAAATTTAATCCAAAAGCAACGGGAGACAGAAAACTTAGAAGCTTAGAAGAACATGATGGATATATCGGCTGATTCTTGTCCAATCAACTAAATAGAATAAATATGTACAACACGTATATATATATATATCGCAAGACACATATACAAAAATAGACGGGAGGAGAGGATCCTTTGAGTTTGATAGAGAGGCATCACATAATTTAAGACTGCGATCAATACCGCTAAAGAGCAACTGGTTTTTGATGTCCTTAAGCAATAGATACAATGTTCTGATAAAAGAGATACTTTGAGAGACGAAAATAATTAATAAAAAAAACTATGACATCGAGTTTTTGCTGACTATAAAGATCAATATGCGTATTTCTTTCTTAAATAATCAAATAAACTGAAATTACACCGGCTTAGTTATTTGGAGAAATTTGAGTTATTTCTAAAAGAGAATGCAAGCGACTTTAATTTCGAATAAAGGATTATTTAAAAATACTTATTTTAACATACAATCACAGTAATATTATAAGATTATAAGTAAAATGGGTTTATCTGTTTCAAACAAATTATGAAAATGAATATTGATATTGAAAAAATAGAGTACCATTTTATAACTAGAGAGAGCAGTAATGCAAATTATGCATCGAAATAGACTGTGTAAAACAAATTTAATGAAAAACGTCAGTTTCTACAGCACACGAAAAATAGTTATCTACTGTTAACAATCAAATAAATGTTATCTATTGATTTATTTATGTCATGATTAACATGTCCATTTCCTCCTATAATACTCTCATGCAGTGTATTACTCGTCTATTTGTGAAAAGAACATGTTCCTTTAAAAATGCTAGATTTATGTCGCTTTATATTTTGCTTTTCATTTTGGTGCATAATGTATTCAAGTATTCTACTGAAAACTCAAACTATATTTCAACTGTAAAATGTATACTATATATTATACGTTTTAACTCCAAATAGGCCATAGTTAATTAAATAATAAAAATCACTTTCAACCAGAATATTTGAGGGGAAAAGTTTTAGACAGCTTTTTTAGAATAGATACTTATAACTGATTTAACTAATTCAAAAATTTCGCCATATACTAACTATTTTGTGTATATATTCAACACAGAAATTAACCTATATATATAGACTTATACATAAAATAATATAATTACCTAAATAGTTGAATAGTAGTACAGTTTAACCTAAATCAACTAAATATTATGGAAATATGGCAAAAATACCTTAAATATAGTAAAATGTATATAATAGCACAGTGAGTGTTGTAGATTATATTGGTACGTATAATTATCGTTATAAGATGCATCGTATGACGACTATGTAAAACTAACCTGTCAATATCGCCATTACAGAGCTTTCTAACCGGTAATGTAAATCGTTTCCAGAGAGGCTTTAGTGTGTTTTTGATCTCCTCAGTGCGATGACAAAGCGTCAATCTAAATGTAAACCAAGTCAGGTCTTTAGGGTATCTCAAAACTACACATTCTCGTGCACTGATTGTTATGGTGTAGTTTAGTATAATATGTACTTACGTGCCGTCTTCATTAAAACGATGAAACTCGAGAAAAGGATCAGAAAGACCAAACACATCCTTACGGTCCAGCTTTTTCCCACACAACTCCAGGGTAATTTCATCCTGGAAGAGCAGAATAATGAATACGTGTATCGATCGCCTTTGTTCTACTTTTAAAATCTATAAAGCATCTAGAGCTAACATATAATGTAACACTGCAATAAAATTGTCTTTCTCTTAAAACACAATAAAATTGATATTACACTATCTAAGATATTTTCAGAATTGAAAGTTGGAGATATTAATGGTTATCCTATAATATATGCCTGTGTGTGTGTGATTTTTAAAAAGGGAGTTGTAACAAAATTAACATAAAAACAAACAATTCTATTTTCTCATCAATTTGTATCTAGGATATCTTAATTAATAATGCAAATCCTTTTTGGAGGTAAATATTTATGTATAGAAATGTTTATTCCATACACTAACATTAAAAAATTACTTAATAGAATTTATAAGTGTTACATTTTTATATAAATTTCAAATAGCTTGTGCATACATTGTTCAATAATTAAAGCTCAGTTTTATCTGATTTGATTAGTAAGCTGTAGAATATTAATTAATTATTAGTTATTAACTTTTTTATTATAATAATCATTTCTCATAGTATATTTGTTAAATTTGAATAAAAGAAAATTAAACATTTTTGTAACAAAAATAAACTGAATACACTTGACTCAGTGATATAACTGACTAAGTTATAAATGGTAAATATCAGTTTGAAATTCAATTGTTTTAGTTAATTATGTATTTTACTATCAATTAAGTACATATCTATATCTTTTAGATGTGTTATTTAACTTGTTTTGTGATCATGAAAGGTAACAAATAATAATATGAAGGAAGGACATACTGTCACGAATTTGGAAATGTATTATACTATTAATAGTTATTTTGTTCAAGTTATTTTTATATACAGGATAGTAAGTCTGGAAACATTAAAATGTTAGGAAATATTTTAATATATGTACATTTCCACAAAAAATTAAGATACACAAATTTAAATAATCAATATGTAAATAACATTCATAACATGTGTTCAATGTGTTATCTTTTTAAATTCAGACACATGTAGATGCGCATCTTCCAATCAGCAGCAACATTCTGGAGGACTTCCGGCTGAATCTGACTGCACGCTCGTGTTCCTCGATTCTAATTGTTTCAGTGTAAACGGATGAGTTAACATGCCCTACAGATAGAAGTCCAGCGAAGACTGGTCCGGAGAGCGAGCGGGCCACTCTACTGGGCCTCGTCAGCCACTCAATTTATCTGGGAATTAAACATCTAGCCAATCTCGTACGATTGTCCCAAAACGGGGAGGCACCCCATCTTGTTAGATGTACGGGAGGTAATCAGCTTCTGGCATCATCAATGAAGGCACAACAACTTCTTTCAGCAGTTGAAGGTGCTTTTCCGCATTTAGATTCCTTTCAATAATGAACGGTCGAATGATTCTACACCATACCATCAATTTAGCAACTCCTTACACTTTGCAATCATCAAAGACATGAGGACTTTGATCGCTCCAGTAGCTAGCATTCTGGCGATTGACCTCCCTATTCGTATGAAATTTTCTCCATCAGAAAACAATATCATTGATGGTATAGAGATTCATATTGTGCAAACTGGTCAACTGACTACTTTTAAAATTACACACAGCAGTCAGTGTCATTCTCAGACAAATGGTGGAGTATCTGGATTTTGTAAGGGTGCCAATGATTCACATGGAGAATTCGTAGGATACTTCTGCGACTGATGCCCACTTCTTATGAAAGACGTCTGGTGCTCTTTGTTGGACTCTCTTCCAATTCATACAAAACAAAAGTATAATTAAGAATGAAAACACCAGCTCTACACGATCTTCTAACGAGAGATTCAGCATTCCATAATCTAAACCAAAAACAGACTTATCAAATCAGACAACCGACTGCAAAAAATACATGCTTATACCATAAATCAATACTGTCAAAAGCTATAACTTCACAACTCTAATAACAAATCTTATTTTATTTATTTTAAATTAGAACCACATTAAAATATGATTTTGATAGACATATAAAATAATTTTGTTTCCAGACTTACACACCACCCTGTATTATGTAGTTAATTATAGTAATTGGAATTAATTTTAGCTTGTGAAGCAATTTGTACCTTTTGTAAAATAAACACCCACATATATGTATGTAATAGTAAGTTTATTATGTAAAGTTAAATTTAACTATCGATTTCTTTAGAATAAAAAGTTTAAAATGTAAAATAAAAGCTCTTAGAGGAAAATATACTATGAATAAATACATTTGCACATATAATACTCAATCATTTATTATTCTAGACAATTACTTCGGCAGTATTCAATTAAGTAGTTATCTAATAATAAAACATCTAATTAGCGTACATCATTTAGAAATATGTGCATTAAAAACGATTCAAAAATGTTGTAATATTAAAAATGTAGTTTTGTTATATCGTTTTTGTAGTATAGATGAAACGTGAAGAAAAATTAAACTTGGGCTATCCCTAAATCAAGTCAATTGAAAGTATCTCAATATAGGACAACAAATAGTCACATTACTGCTTATTAATAAAACTCACCTTTTCTAATGCTAAAATATTGATAAATCAAAGCATCCAAACCATTATTTATGTACGATAAAAAAGATTCAACATTTAAAACATTAATTAAAAATGAATCCATATCGACTTTTTATGTAACAGCGCAAGCAAGAAGTATAAGGAATATTATTTAAGGAATATATATATATATATATATAACATATGAGGGCGCTTCATAACGACTTAAAATATATCTGTGCTCAAGTTTACATAAACATTACTTCTATTAATTCGCATTGAAATTGTTACAACAAATTAATAAATACTAACAAGCATAATATATTTGCGATATTAATTTTCAAAATGTCACAGAAATCAATACAATGCACAAACTACAGCCAATCAATCAACACCAAACAAATTTCACAACATTTAAAATAAGATGCAAAATACTCGTAATTAGTACATACTCATTAATTTTTATGTTTAAGTAGATATATCACGACACAATTAATGCTACAAATGTTGTGTAATACATCAATTAATTATTCACAGCGTGCATAGAATATAAAACACCAGAAATAGGAATTGAAAGATAATGGGGAGAATGAGTAAACGAACGACGATGCCTACCTTACAGGCTACAATTTCTTCGGCTTTGACTGCTTAATAGAAAAGATGAGGGACGAATGGGGGGGGGGGGGGCGGGGGATAAAAATATTATTAAAGCACTGGCATAAAAGGTATGTCCCGGGCCTGTGTTTGCCTCTTCTATGGTGACTGACAGACAGACATGAAGGGGAGAGACAGACAAATAAACAATGAAACAGAATAGTACGGTCGCTTGGTGGATAACAACAAAGTCAATCAAGGAAGAGACACACTTATACGGAACTTTACTTACAGATAATAGCACCTTTGTTCTTGCGAGGACCACCGCTGAAAAATACAATCAGGGTTTAACAATAAATAAGTACTCTATAAAACCTACTTTAATGGTTAACAATTGAATTACAATATGGAGGTTAGAATTATTATAGTACTTATTAATTAATAGTCAATATGTACTTCAAATTCCAATTCTTTGACTATAATCCAAGTATTCGACTCTTTAGTATATTATTTAATATTTATTTAAAACATTATTAGATCGAAGTTTAGGTAAAACTATCAACATATCTCAATATATGTATATATTAAAATCTTACAGTAGTGTGCGAAAAGTAAAAAATACAACCTATAATTATGTTAAAATAATAATAAAACATTTTGTGTAGGGTGTTGCCATTTTTATAAACATACATTAATTTCTTTTCTAGACGGCCCGAAGACACGATCTCACCCAGAGACACTTCAATGCCACCAAGGAAGTCCTGATGAGAAAAACGAAAACAATTAAATACCTGACTGTGTTTAAAAGGGTGAACGACAATAATTCCAATATTATAAGGAAATAACTCACATGTTTAGATAAATCTTGACTATTTGAGTCGACGTCGTATCTAAAAGATAAAAAAGATTTATAAATACCAATTCATATAATTTTTATACTGTAATTGATCGACTGAACTAATTCTCTCGTGTATTATATACTCACACATCAAACTTCATTTTCTGCATCTCTTCAAAATGAAATTTCATGACGAATTTCTTGACAAATTCTGGGCTTAGATTATCCCACACAACTTCGGTGCGACCAATCTCGAGCCAGCGATCAGTTTGGGGGTTCTTTTCATGAACTACAACCACTGCAATAAGTCACAGAGAAAACAGCATATTAATTTAAAAAGCATTTCTTTAGAATTTTAGAGGAAAAGGAAATTGTTAAAATAATTTATTAAGTTTACTTGGGTCCGATTTTGAGAATGTGTCCATGTCGCACAAGTTCCTGCAATGAGGATAAATTAATAAAATAATTAGTCATAAACTATTTGCATAACCAAGTATTACCTAATTATTTGTTTTACTTAAAAATGAAGAAATATGATTCAATATATTATAAAAAAAACACTAAACACTAAAGATGGAAAATATTTAAATTTTATTAAACAATATCTGGACAAAATGGGATAAGATATACAACAAAATAGAAAATTGTTTTATGTACTAAAATTCTAATTCGATATATTATGTAAATAAAACGTATGTGCAGTCATAATATTACTTAAAGCGCTAATAAATTAATTAATACACATTTAAGCTATTGATAGAGGATAAATCTGAAGCTGCAAGAATTTAACTAATCATTTCTTAATAATGGCATAATACTATATTCATAGATACAGTAAATGTGACAACAATGATTTTGCATTAAAACTATTTTTAGTG
Source organism: Invenusta paracnida (assembly GCA_036023295.1). Lineage (NCBI taxonomy): Eukaryota > Metazoa > Platyhelminthes > Proseriata > Coelogynoporidae > Invenusta > Invenusta paracnida. The sequence goes on from JAYRBW010053312.1 coordinate 10,025, forward strand.
ATTATTTCTTATTAATAGAAAAAACGAAAAATGGATATTTAAAATTTAAAAATAGATATTGGTAAATGTTGGATACTTCATTATTTATGAAACCAAATGAACTGGATTATACCATGAAGTTAATAAACACACTGCCCATAGCTGCTCAATAGACAAAGTTTTGTGATAATAGCTTGTTTGATTGAAAAGTTTCACTGAATTTGCAAGAATAATTCAAAATACAATTAAAAAAATGCTCACAGTTTTTCTTAAAAATTATTATATTACTATATTAAACAACTTCAATGCCTTCCTTAAAATAACAATTCTGAAACAGATATATTGAAAGCATAAACTAGACAGAAAGCATATACACATTAGCAAAGTCTGTAATCAATCATATCACAACCAGTAAGCTGAATAATGAGATACTAGATGGAAAAAGCCCTTTGAAATGATAAAATTTAAACTAAAAATGCCAATTAAAATTTAAAACAGATATGTACATTCATACACTCTTAGAAGTAATGCATATTACTTCTAATTATGTTAAACATTTTATATTGATGAAATAAAATTTTTTTTTCTGAGCCATGATTTAAAAATTAATAAAATAGATATATATATATATTAACAATATGTACCTATATCAAAATTGTATCTGTGAATCAAAATTGGGTTTAATTTATAGCTACTATAGGCTTCAAAAATACAGTATTTACATAGGAAATGCCTATATACTTATCTTCTAAATTATTAGTCAAGTTTAAAAAGAAATTACACTTTTACAGGTGTGTATTCTGTTTTGTTGATATATTTAAAGGCCATGTTACATAGTTACATTCTTTGCTCCTAAAAAGAAAAGATAAACTAAATTAGATTCTAAAATCAAGATAGAATTTTAGAATCGAAACAAAACCAATATGCAGACATGAGAATGGTTTATTGCAGGTACAGCAGAAAAATTGTAAACCTCCAATGGGGGTCCTGGGTTCAGGGGCAGAGCCCCTGATGGGGGGATAGGGGGGCCACAAAAAAAAGGAGAAATTTAGACAAATCCTACCCACAAGCAAATATGTTTTAA
>JAYRBW010053323.1:0-11086 GCA_036023295.1 Invenusta paracnida
GGCTTCAACATGTCTGACACCGCCAATTTGTTGGCTTTTGTGTTATCAACATATTTTAGTGACGTATTGTCACTTTTTCAGTTAAAATGACGTTACACTGGAAATGACGTTTCCCAGTTACACTCTTATGTCGATTTCATATACGTACATCGCGCTGTAAATCGTCGCATGTAAAATAAATTACATTAATATAAATAATTATATATTTAAAAAAATTTACGCATAAATTAAAGCCTTAAAATGTTTCTTTTATGAGCAACAACGTTGTTATTGATTGTGTGTTTATACATTGACATGCTCAAGTCATATCCTATCTATTTCTATCGCATGCTTCATCATGTGTGCATTTAACTCCTGTCAACGGGCTTCTTGCATCCAATTTAGCAGCTGGTAAACGCATTTTTTCGATTTTTTGTAAAAATCTAGTGGAAGAGGGAATCTTTATATCTTCTGACAACTTTGACAACATCTTTTGATTTTCGAAAGACATATAGCAGTTACTTTTCAGTATATTTATAGTAGTACTTAATATATATATTATATTATATTATATTATTATAGTACTTATATAACAGTAGCTTTTCATGGGACTCTTCATGTGACAGTTGATAGATTGAAAATATGATCTATAGTTGAAGACGACGACCTCATCTCCTGTAAGGGGCTTACTCAGGCTGAAATTATCTTAAAAATGTAACCATACGAACTCAATAACATAAAATATAGTCGTTAATATAGCGAAAATTAATTGTTAATAAATCTGTCCGCAGAATGCTAAACCAAACAAATCATTGAAATTGAATAAAATATATAGAAGCGAAAAAGATATTTAAGAATTTTCAAATCATGTTATGTAGAATAAAAATAAATGTTCCCTCTTTAATATAAGATATTTATCACAGAATCATTATGTATTTGTAATATTTTGCATAACTTTAAAATTCCGTTATCAGATTAGCTCTGGAATTTTTCTGTTTAACCCTATCCATAACGGGCTATTTTGCGCATCCATATCCCATTGTGCTCCCCCATAATTTTTCAACTTCCAAGCGGTGTAGAGTTTTTAAACTTGGCATATAGGTAAACGAGGATGTTTTAGAACACATTCCATTGAACAAATATATAAAAAATATTAATTTAAAGGAAAATAATCAATTGAAAATCACGAAAAAAAATGTTTGCCAAAAAATATTGATAAAAACATCGTTTCTTCATATTAATTGCAACAAATCTTTATTTATTATAATTCATGATCTATTATATGAAAATAATCAGTTACCCTACTAATCATTGCTACTGTGGCTACGCAAGAAACTTGGCCAAATAGTTCTGACCTCGCTCCCGCCATTTTCTTTGTATTTTTACCAAAGTCACGTGACCGCCCCATAGGGTGCAAAGTATGTATAGAGCCCCGGTATGGCTAGGGTTTAACAGTTACGATGCTTCATAAATCGTCAAAATAAAATCGTTTTATTTTAATAAATTTTATGTAAATACGTTACAAAAAAAGAAGTATTAAATATTTTTATTAAATTAATTTTAAGATCAATTATATATCTTCAAATAAGTTTAACATATCGTAAGTTGTTTGTAAAATGTAATTTATTGCTTATATTTCTCAAACTTTTGTACAACATAATCTGTTTAACTGCTGTCAGTTTTTAAAACATTATTTTGCAAAAGCTTTCGGGTATCAACATAGTAGTATTGAACTGTATACAGAATCAATACGAGTGAAATCTCTGTATATAATTACTCTATGCTCCCCACAATCAAATCCGTTTGAGGCTTCAGCCAATCACACAGCTACATAGCAAGTCAAGGTCGTTTCCGATTAATTCAAGGTCGAGTTTGATTTTTCCGCTTACAAATTGATAAGAGGTACCCCATGGAGGAATATAGTAACTCTATTCCTCCATGGAGGTACCCTAATGGTAGTAATCAATCATTCAAATATATTTTATTGATTTTTCTAATACGCTGTACTTCAGCCATTTGATGTCCGATCAGGTTGATTTCAACGGTTATTCGCAATAAGACAAGGTCGCTGAGTTCGATTTAACGACATAAACATTGATCAGAGGTACCCTAATGGTAGTAATTAATCAATCAAGTACATTTATTGATTTTTTCTAATACATTATGCAGCTCTTACTAATAAGAGCAGAACGCTATCACCATATGGCTGGCGCTGAGATCGAACCCCATGAATTTAAATGAGCAACAATTATTTATAAGTACATATATATTACTTGTCTTAAATTTCGGTAGTATAGATATGATATAACCATATTTTGCGAAAATTAATAAATTCCTTAATTATTCCCTAAAAGTATGATAAGAGTACCCTACAGGTATGCTAAAAATTCCATAAACTCCTAAATTATTCCCTTAAAGTATGCTAAGAATTCCCTAAAAGTGTTCTAAAAATTCCTAAATCTCCTAAATGATTCTCTAAAGGTATTCTAAACTCATAAATGAATCCCTAAAAGTATACTAAGAATTCCCTAACGTTTTACTAAAAATTCCCCAAACTCCTAAACATAATTAAAAATAAGAATTTTATCCATAGAAACATAATATAATCTTTTATAACAAGCAGGATATCTCACTACAAATCATTTAACGTTTACATAACCGCAGAAGCATTAGTAAGTGTATCTTCGGATAATCGGGCATCATCAAAGTTAGAACATATAGATATGAGGTAACTCGGTTAAATCTATGAGTCAAATACCTCGTCTTTAAATAAACGTCTATTGAATGGTGTGGTTGATGTACTATTGGTATTGGTGCTTCTGGTGTTGACACATGTCAGTCCGGTGGCGATGGGTGTTGCTCTGGTGAATTTGGTGGCGTTGGCATTACATGCTTTTCGGCCCTCATAATATATTGTTACATTCATGAGACGTAGATCATTATCAAATTGGTACCAGCCATTTGGTGGAGCTTTCTTTATTCTGCTATCAACAGCATATCGCACTAAGTCCAATATATAATATGTGTTGATTTTGTTGCCATCCTGATAAAAAATATGGCTTTGGTCATCCCATTTATAATTTTGCGTTTGAAGAAAACTTAGAAGCAGACGACTCTTGCTTCAACAGTGTTTGGGAAACGTGTCAACTGCCAATCTAAATAAATTGTCAGACTATGATGCAGGTGGAGATTTAGGTTGTGGAGGTGGACTTTTTGAGAATAATCCAGCTTCTTCTTCCTCCAATTTTCGTTTTCTGATTTCTTGGTTAAGGTTGTAGGCATACAATGTATGGGCTACATCTGGCGCTAATTGCACTTCACTTGTAGATTTCTCTTGCATTGATTTACTATTCTTTTTGTGTTTCTCCTACTCATCTTCACTAAGTGCAAACATTTGTCGAAAAGGTTTATCATTCAAATTGGTTCAGTTTTTATTCCCACTTGATTAGGTATGACCTGGTTACACACCAGATAGACATATTGCGGATCCTCTCCTGGTAGAATATGACTTCGCACTCGTAAATAGTCAGGTGTCAGCTGGTGGAGATTGATAAATAAATAGGAGTAGGGGTTGTCTATAACAATCTTCTTCAAAACTGAAGTTAGGAATATGGAATTCCCAGGGAACATTTAAAATCCGAGATGACTCACTTGACTGACATCACGTGGGTTCTTGAAAATAACCAAGTATTGAGTATTAAGCGATTGTGTGCGCACTTCTTTACCTGTCTTGAACATATTTTGTGTCATCGTTATTGCAAAGCAAGGTCGGTAAATAGAAAGGTTTGAACTGTCGATGATTTTATTTCTTCCATCGCGTCATCAATGACGACAACATTAAACGGTTTGATGAGAGGTATTGTTTCGGCTGTAGGAACACCATCATATATGGTAATCCGTCTTTCCAAGTCAACTGGAGGCTTTTATTGTGAACCACTGAAGCAGTAAATGTGTAGAAGTTGCTTATTAAATAGTATATCACGATTCCGAAGTAAATATTTAACAAAGGTGTAGCTGTGTGACTGGTTAAAGCTTCAAACGGATTTGATCGGTTTGGAGGGGGAGGGGTGTGGGGAGGTCTTTGCTCTTACGCTCCACCTTCCCTTAGTTCTATCGTATTATCCATTTATTATTATTATACAAATTATTACATACTATGTACTACTACTATCAATATCAATATAATTTTGATATATTTGATAGTTCATGCCTGATTTAGCGTATATAAGCAGATACCTAAGTATATATAGTAGTGTAAGTAAGTTTAAATTTACGGTTATGGGAGTTCCATTGGGTCCCACAGGAGCCGAGACAATACGCAGGAGGATAGAGGCTCCAGGAATGGGACGAACGTGATTGTGCTTCATCCAAAACTCGTGAAAGGGTTCCGTCGTGATAGGAGATTTGGAATAAATACGACACTGGTGTGCGCCTGTGTTTAAAGAGACCTGGGGAAAAGTTAAGGGAAATAAGAAAAATAATCTGCTAGAATATAAAAAATTATAATAATAATATCCTTAAATAACTGTATTCTTATAAATAACAAAATATCTGTGGTTTAAAAGACGTATAAACATAAACCATAATAAAATCCTCTGCAATCAAAGACATAACCATATTATGGTAAAGTATATAGTATATGTATCAACATTTCACAATTAGCTTTTTTTATTGAGTCTGTTTTTAAACACTCATTCATCCATTATATTTTATATAATTGACTAAAGTTGCATTGAAAATCTGAGAGATATATATTTATTGAAGTGTCGAAAAAATTATAGAGCAAAAAATAAATCCACGAACAAGTGGAACAAAAATGAAGATAATATTTATATAACCTAAACAGAGTTCAAGAACAATTAAGACACATGAGAAATGGAATTCGTGGAACATTTTTTAGAAATGAAGAATCGGGTAGACCACGTAAGAATACGCCTTCTACGAGCAAATGTCATCCACGAGTAAATGTCAAATGTATTAATTAATTCAAAATACTTAATTTTATAAAGTGAGGTCTTCATTTCTACGCTTTCTTTTATTAACAAAATCCTGGCAAAGCAGTTCGTGTATCACTTACATTGTGCGTATACCTTATTGAAATATAGGTAAAATTCGGTTTCCTGGCGGAATTACACAGTTCGAATTATTAGCTGCGTATCATGTAGAAAATAATAAACAGAACATATTAGTAGATTTAAATGATAGAGTGGCCCACCTGTAACCCTCCAATATCTGTCTTCGGTTGCTCTTCGGTCCCCATGACGACAAAGAGTTTCAAAGAAGCGAAACCCATGAGAGTCAACTGCTTGGAGAACCGATCGAGTGTGTAAAGCTGAATGGAAAAAGGGGGAAGTCGGAATTATTAATATTCGTAAAGGGATTACGCGATTGTTACATTTACCAAGTCAGACATTATTCTGTGCTTATAATTTATACAGAGTGGGTGAAAAAGTAGTAAGCCAATGAAAAACTCGATTAAAAAGTATAACAGATCAGTTAGTAAACAAGATATAATGAATATATAATAAATAAATAAACTAAATTTTATGAATTCAGTGTAAATTCTTATGAGTTGGGAAATAAAGTTTCTCTTGTAGATTTATAATAATACTTGAAATTATAAACTATTATTTATATTATTAATTATGTACATTTATAATGTATATGCAGTAAATGGTCTATTAAGAATTTATATACAATTGGCTCAAACCCATTACAGTTATGAAACATATATAGTCAAATTTAATTTATTAAATTATTTCATAAAATTTCTTTATTTTTCAAACTTTCAATTTTTTCCCAAACACCGCTTTTAATAAAATACAATTACTCATTTAATTGAAGTACTCAAAAAATAGATCCTTAATCAAACATAAAAAATATTGTTAAAACATTTTTGAACATTGTTTACTTCCCAGTATTAGATACTGATCTTCTTAATATTCATAACACTTTCATCAATTAAATTGGTGAAAAGAGTAAATTATATAAAACTACGCAGAATTGAAATATATATCTTAAAAAGAATACTATTTTGAAGAGTTAAATATGATCGCATAAAGAAACTTACTATATAGGACGAAATATGAAATTGTTACCTTCATGAGCAGGATACTAGAAGGTGGCAGGTCAGGTTCCCGGAACTCCTGCCTATGATTAAAATCAGGATTGTAGATATCCGACTCCATTGCGGTGACGCAGGAGACCTCGTTTCCGATGCCCTGGAATCGACGTGTGACGATACGAGCGCGCACCTGCACGAGCGATAAAAATGTGCATCCGATCATAAGTCTACGCATTGTCAAACAAAACACTAACTATTGATAATTATATCATCTATAACCATATAAGCATTACAAGAGAGATTGTATAACTTTACTATGCTGCATAACACACCACTTAAATAATTATAAAACTAAATAATCAAAAAACAACTTGCCATTTCACAATCTAGCTATGATACTATTTATGAATGTGTTATTTATTCGGCTGATATATATATAATACTAAAAATTACATTTACTATGCAATATATATATTTCCTTACTTTATATAAGCATATTTAACACGCACATAGATATATACACATATCATATACTTAAAATTATGCTGCAATATGAATTTAAAAATGAAGATTTAAAAAAATAATTTCCAAATAAGGTGTCTGTATTAAATTTAATTTACAAAAAATAATTGTGCATTTATTTTTTCCGCATCGTTACATAATCCATTTGTATGTATTAATTTCTTTCTAATATTTTAAATACTAATAAAATTTTAAACCAACGATCTGTGCAGGTGAAAAAGTAAAATTAGACCATGGCCATGGTGGCCAACGGCTTGTGCAGATGATTAATATATAATATACTCATATCATAGATATTTGTTTTAATACTTTTTAAAACCTTGACTAATATCTATGACTCACATATACCCAACCGATATGTTAGGATATAATCTCTGGCGTGCATTGAAAATGATCGCTACGCAAAGTAAGTGTCTCATCGATTTTTATAATCCGTTCTGTACTAATCTTAAATTTTCATTATTGAAATGATAAAATCTAAAATTTTAAACTATATAATATTATATAGTTAAATATATGTAACTCTAATATTTTAAAAACTGATATATATTTAACTATACGATATAATTAAACTATGATAAAACATATATGATTCCAAAAGCTTTGAAAACTAACATTATCCAACGACACTATAAAAATAATTAGATAGCTTGTAGAATTATACATTCACTAGGGCTAGCAGATTTGAATTAGAAAATATGCAGTGATACACGTGAATTGCTATAAGGTGCATTGACTATTTTGACAAAAAATGTCAATATTAATACTATATATATATAATTAAAAATATAATAAGTTATTTTTACAGTATTAACTAATTCTTCGGATATTCTTATTTAACTTATAATAAAACTTCCGTAAAATCGGCGGTAGTGCAGCAATATCAGTTGTAATACTCCGTTAGCTATTTAATTTGTGAATTTTAATTATAAAAAGGAATTTATTGTCTTTGTTATTTTTAGAGGGAATTTTATGATTACATACTATATTCATAAACGTCCCAATTATTTATTTAAATTTATTTGGAAATATACAGGAATACCTGTAATAATTGGCCTTGCTTAAAAGTGTAATTTTGATTTAGATTCGGATATATAATATTTGGTTTTGATTACTCACTTTGGTTAATTTATCATAAAATTCATTATTAAATTAAATATTTACGAGAATATTTTGAATGTACTACTATTACAATTATTACGAACACAGTTTTCAGCTTTTCAAATTTTTAAAGACTATTGTGCATGGCTGCATCTGTAGAAATCTTGTATTATTATTATGAAATTATAGAGTGATATAAAAATAAACATTATATAATATATATTATATCTGAATCTTCTATCAAACGACTTTATACACATACTTTAACAACAGTGACGTTATCAGGAAGAAATCGGCACCCATCAACATATATGTCAAAGCCATCACTTGCACAGTAGGGATCAATTGGAGGTCGGCGCCGTTCAAATGGAATCCATGAAGCCTGTAGATAGTACATTGGGTCTTACTTTAGTTCAGTAATAGTTGAATATAGACACACAAACATCATAATAAATTTTATTTCAAAATTATGTTATTCAACTTCTTGATTTCTTCATGGATGTGAAATATTGTTACATTACTGTAGATTATTAAAAATAAAGTCCAAGTCTTTAGTCTGTGTGCATGTGTTAATTAGGTTCATAGAGTAATTAAACATAGAGTTTTGACTCTTATTGATTTCATATGCATTGCTTTGTACATTTTTGTCGATAGAAATTCGTTGTATTTGAATAAATTTTGCATAAATTTGTAATATATAAGTAGTATTATTTCTATAATTTTTACATTAATTATCGAGACTTTTACCATTTTCACATGTCACACGAATTTATAAATTATAGTTAACTACGTTGGTATCTAAAATTGTTATAAAACATTTACTAGTTAAAAAATATTGTATTTAAAGTCTTATTTTACTAAATCTTTAGGGTAAGAAAATAGTAGTATGAAATTGTTATAAAAAATCAAGTGGAATTTCAATCGAATGGAAAATGCCATAATCGATATACTCCATGATTAAGTTATTGTAATAGAAAAAAGAGAAATTTATTAATCATTTACGATAAAATAATGACATAAAATCATTAAAATTAATATTAAATAGTCCAGATTTAAGGTATAAATGCTATCAAAAGAACTATGCTAATTATATTAGAACAAAACAGTTTTTCAAAAATTCTTATTTTTTATTTAAAATACTATTGAATATGGGCGTAGGTATGTCTAATTGATAGACTTATGTTACACCTGTGTTATATTATTTGAGTACTTCTAACGCACTAACCGTTGGTGGTTCCTTCTCATCGTCAGTGGAGGCCTCACTTGGCGTCACAGAACCTGGTCGTGGGATCGGATGAAAAACGACAAACCGAACGGTCGCCTTTCCATATGCTCTGTGACTGCCTGTCGGTACGGACATAGGGAGACCGGACACAATAGTAATTAGTTATTTCATTTGCAGTTTCATACTAATATAAAATAGATAATATAATAAAATGTTTGTTTTTAATATGTATAGTTAAAGTATGTAGATGTACTTTTAAAATTGCGAAACATAAAACATAGATAAATTTATGTAATAGATATACACCATTATTATATAAACTTACTTTTCTTAAATTTAAAAGAGAGTCACGTCAATGAAAAAACAAATGAAACAAAAAAACAAGATTTTGTAAATAGAACCCACTAGAAGGTTTCCAGTTTTGCTCCTGAAGAATTCTGTCAGGCTCGATAACCGGTGGCTGAAAAAGCTGAACAGAATGGGTTCCCGCATTCACCTTCATATCTATCAAGGCAGCAGGGGCAACCAGGCGTGTTTTACGGACTGTAATCAGTCAACCGAATAAAGAAGAATATAGAGTATAGAATTTCAGTATACAGTATACAGAACTAACACATAATCACATATAGAATCTAATTGTATGTACACAATTATTATTCGAATCTTATCATATTTAAAATAATACATCCAACAATTTCAATTCTAAATGATGATTATTAAGTAATTATAAACTATGTGAGAAAATCTATTTTTAATTTCGTCGTGATATTTTTTATAAAGCAGAGATTTGTCTTGAAGATATTATCAGTATAATCACTAATTATATAATATTAAAAAGATATGCTCCATAAAACATTATGTAATACCCTATACTACTCGTTACGTTACATGTAATATATTATATATTGCCAGATATTTAAACAAATATATAACCATAAATATTAAAAATAAATTTTGTTTTGTTATTTAACATTTTAATAAAATACATATATATATATATATATAGTGAATACAATATATATGTAAATATCTTAGTAAATCATCATAAGTTTACCTTGTGGGTTCTCGACCCCCTTGGGCACAACAAGAGGGATGGCAGCCCAGGCGACTAGAACCTCTTCCTCCGCAATACGAACCTCATTTCTTCGAACCGACTCGACATCGAGGACTTCTACCTCCTCAGCTGCTGAAGCACCTTCACCGGCGTTTTTTCGCCGAGCCAGATAAAAACGAGCAATGAGAACCATATCCGGTCGGAAATCAACGTCGTAGAAAGTGGCCTCCTGTCAAGAAAGAAGCAATGATAGTGAAATATTTACTTATGATAATTGCATATTTCTATCAAACCTTACGTATTTCTAGTAAACAGTAATACAGAAAGCAGAATATAAATGTTGGATAGAACTAAGTATAAGATTTAATCTCAAGAAATTATAAAAATATTAACTTTCAATAAGAAATGTAGAAACAATATTTTGTATCGTAATAGAAATCAAATCAAATCAAATTATGATATTATTATAGTATTCTATGTAAAAACGCCGACGAGTTTTATTTGTACAAGTAGTTGCACATTCGTAAAAGACAGACAGATTAAATATTATGTTAATGTTATTTCATGCTAGATTACATAAGGAAACATCAATATATACATTTATTGATCGGATGATGTTTACCATATAGTTATCACATAAAAAATATGTTTTTAAGTGATTATGATTATTTAAGTGGTATTATGGTTTTATCAATAATACAAGAGATAAATAGAAAGATCGTATTTTAGAGAAAGTATAATAAAATTATTATAATACTTTAATAATACTATTGAAAACACAATAATATATTGCAATCGCCAATATTAATAAAATGTATTTGGATATGCCTTGAAACCAAGTGCATATGAAATAGCCATAATATCACTTAAAGCACTTACGAATACGCACAAGAAGGCTTGATTAAAATCGAATACATAATATGAGCTTGACGAGTACGCTAGTTTTATAGCATAAAATAAAGTGATAATATATATACAGTCTGTAAAAAAAGTCTGTGTGCATCATGATTTGACAACGTATTATAGTTTGATGACGAACAGTATCAAAAAGTGATTTTTTTGATTTTGGATTTGTTAACTATTCTACCAGTATTTTAGAAATGCAGCGTGTAGATGATGGACAGCTCTCTGAACGTGATAA
>JAYRBW010053334.1:0-56563 GCA_036023295.1 Invenusta paracnida
CCCAATAAAAAGTATTTTAATACACCTGACTTTTATTATATAACATGGGAATAGCCAAAGAACTACAAAATATGCTATATGAAATAATTTATATTTCTTTCTATTTTTAACAATGACACGTCGTATGAATTTATCTGAAGCCCTAGCAATGGTAGAACAGATGGACAGTGAAGATGAATCTGTAATTGATATAGTGGAGTTGCTGCCGGACCAAAAGAATATTGCAACAGATGAAGAAGAATTAGATGAAGATGCTTTGAATCAGGCTGTCCAACCAAAAGAGGTTCCTGGCAAAGTTGAAATAAATGTACTGATGCTAGTGCTACTGTCCGACCTCCTCTAAAGAAAAAGAAAATCGAATGGGAAAGTAGACCATCTTTCTCTAAGTACCAACCGTTACTTATTCCAACGTCAGCTGAGACATTACGTGATAAAGATTTGCTGGAGCAACATCTTGGTGGTAAAAGCATTATGGCTATTTTCGACATCATGACCGAGGTCAATCTAATGCAGATTGAGTCATCATAGTATTCTAATCAAATGAAAAGACAATTCGTCTGTTAGTACAGAGGATGATTGTCAAACATTTTACGAAATTCTTCTGCTATCGGGATACCACTCGTGTACCTAGACAACTATACATCGCCCAGTATTACGACGAAATTGGTGGAGTAGATATGGCAGACTCGTAAACAGAAAAATATCGTATTGCCATCAAGTCTAACAAGTGGAATTTTGTCATCTTTACGTATTGCCTTGATGTTGCCATTGTTAATATTGCAGTACTAATACAACTTCGTGAACCCTGGATATAATAATTCTGATCTATTGGAAATCCGGAGGGAAGTGACAAGATGCCTTTTCCAAAGTGGAACTTCAAAATTATTACAAAGTTGTACACGAGTCCTGTCAACTAAGATTCCTTTGGATGTCCGAAAAAGTAGGAATCATTTTCTTGAACGAACTGAAGGTAAAAGCAGATTATGTATAATATCAATATAAAAAGGAAAGTGTATATTTTGTCTACAAAAATTATGCATACATCTATATTCCCTTTTGTACCATCTTTGGTTTTGTATCAGTTGATATAATATATATACATTATTATAGCTAGGTATTATATATTATATAAATACATATTCTATATCTTCAGGTGGAAAGGAGCGGTAATGTAGGCCTGCATGTTGAGTGTTTCCCTGAGTGGCATTCATAAACTCTACCAAAGTCGTATTATGCAATGCATCGTGTTTGCTTATATATTGCATTATAGTTTATTGCCCTATTTTGTATAATGAACTCAATTATAGGTATGCATGTAGACAATTACCTACATATATATCTAGTCCCCTTATGTTATTACATGCTATGTTCTATTTGTTATACTTGTGTTTCTATATGTATCCTATATTATTGCATTATTGTTTTCTTCAGATTGTTTGTTCATCACTTGTGATTAATACATCCAATTACATTTGATACATACCTACTTGTTTATGAACAAACAACTCAACTAAGGATGCCCCCGCTGCAACTTGCCCCTTCCCTGCATGCATCTACACTACCAACAATAACGTTGCCGCCATTCAACTCACCGTCCATGCCATGACCCACACGTCCATTGCACCAGCCAAAGCAGACAAGGTCAGTCGGCCCCGTATCCAAACGAGTGGGACAAGCGAAGACTGGCAATACCTCCACAGGCGATGGGATAGCTACAAAGCAGCGACACACATCACTGGCAATGACATCCGCTCTCAACTCCTGGAGTGTTGTGATGAAAACCTACGACGTGATCTCCACCGCAGCAATCCACGCATCGAGACAAAGAATGAAGCAGCTATACTGCAAGCCATCCGGGCCCTAGCCGTCCGCGAGGAGAATACTATGGTCTCGCGTGTCAATCTTCACAACATGAGACAGGATCGTGAAGAGCCCATTCGGACATATGCAGCCCGCCTGGCTGGCCAAGTCGAGATCTGAAAGTTTTCCATCGTTTGTTCATGTGACCCACCAACAGATGTGAACTATACCAAGGACATTATCCGTGACGTCCTATATGCAGGGGACTCGCCGATCAGGATATACAGTAGGACATTCTTGGAGATCAAAATCAAGACATGAGCTTAGAAGAAGTCATCACCTTTGTGGAGGCCAAAGAAGCAGAAAAACGCTCTCAAACTGCTTTTTTGACTAGGAAGGCGCTCACGCTGCGAGCCAATACAAGAGTGGTAAGACCAAAAAAGCTCACGTCACTATCGACAAGCAAGCCACTTGTGGCTAATGCGGCAGTAAAGGTGACGGCACACATCCTAACATTGACCAGAGGCGTCAACTCTGCAATGCCTACGGGAATACGTGTAGCAAATACTCCCTCAGCAGCCATTTCTCCATTGTCTGCCGGGCAGCCAAGAAGAAGGCTATGGACAACTCGATGGATGCAGCAGCAGATGTAGAAGCAGGCAGTCACGTCCATGATTTACTCTGCTCTGGTACAGAACCAGATGGAGCAAGTGAGCATCCATCACTCCGAAATTGCCAATCGGCAGGGCCGCAGCCAATTCATTCCATCCGCTCCATTTGGACCATAATACCTTCAACAATTTATTAGGCTGGATCAAGAAAAAGTCTCAACCACAGCCTTTCATCACAGTCATAGCCTGGATCAATAAGGTTGACTACGACCATTTCGGCTACCAACTATCATCTCGACCGAAATTAGCCAGAATGCAGGCCATGGTCGATACTGCCTGTCAAAGCTGTCTCACAGGGCTCAACATCTTCCACAAGTTTGGACTGCGCAATGAAGATTTGATCCCGGTCAACTTGAAAATGAATGCCGTTAACATCGAAAAGGTACAGATCCTCGTTGCTATCTTCTTACATCTGTCTGGTCGTACAGCCAATGGTGACATCATCGAGACACGACAAATCTGCTATGTCTCGACTAACACACGGAATATGTACCTCAGTCTTGAAGCATGCATCGACCTCAGCCTTGTGTCTGGTAGCTTCCCAACCATTGGTGAATCTTACGCGACATTGCCGCAGCAGCAACAAACTGGCACATGGATGGTCGCCTTTACGAAGCGCAACAGCGGGCGTGCCAGATTCAATCCTCTCGGGGAACGAAGCCATCCACCAAGGTCTCCACAAGGCACCAAGAGTCAAGGACTCGACTGTCAAGGAGCCACCAAACCAAGTACCACTCACCTTACTACACAATCTCACCAACTACCATCGGATTTTCGGATTGCGGGGGAATGAACCCAGCCCATTCTCTCCGCCAACTCATCATTCGTGCTGGGGACATCGAGCTCAATCCAGGCCCAGCCTGCTCAATCTGTCTCGGCCCTATCAGAGCAAATTCCACTCCTCTGCGCTGCACGTCCTGCGACGCTGTTTGCCATCGGCAAGAGAAATGCAGTTATCTTTCTCGCGCCAAGCAACAGGACAACATCTGGATATGTGCTACCTGCGCTAGGGGTGTTGTCAACATCACACCAGCGCGCAACACCAACTCCTCTCAGCCCCAACCAACCATTGCTAGCAGAGCGATACTCAATGCACCGAAAGATCCACAGGGAGTGTCCATCAAATGCCCGATCTGCAGCAAACCCCTCGCTAACTCGAACAAGCCCCTGATATGTAACACTTGCAACAAAACGTGCCACAAGTCCTGCGCCAAAGTTGCCCGCAAAGAGCTCGAACACCTGATCGACAACAACGGGTGGAGATGCCAAAACTGCACCCCCACAGTCACCAGAGCGCTCCCCCCCATATCCTCACCCACATGGTTTTGTACTAACTTAATTGTGGGCCTTCCAACCTTTAAATCTTGTCTCACCCAGAGTTGCCTTTTTTCGTGGGAAAAATACAGTAGAATACCAGAAGAAGATCCAAGAAACCAACTTAAGAACAGAGATGCCTAAATCCGGTTGAAAACCCGCAAAGGCTGGAGATTCTTGTGCCTAGAATTCTACAAGAGAAACAACTTCCTCACTAAATATCAACTAAAGGTCACCATCAACACTGATTTATGTGACGTCATCAAACGGAGCGACCCCTCGGAAGTGAAACGACAAGCCTTCTACAACATAATAGAGATTTACAAAGATATTAACACCTATATCTACACAGACGGCTCTACAGACAAAGCAACCTTAGACGGGGGATATGGTGAAGTAATCTACAATAACGGAACAGAAGTCGACAACAGGACAGGTCCAGCTGGCAAATTCTGTTCTTCGTTCGTCGAAGAAACTTGTGCTATGCTTAACGCTATCAGATGGAACAAAGAAAATAACATCACCACAGCAACCATTTTCACCGACAGCCTATCGCTAGCTACACATCTTAAGAACTCGAAATCTAACATTGAAAGGGGGCTACTTGATATCTACAAAGAGCCTTACAACAATACTGCCATCATAAATATTCAGTGGATACCCACTCACTGCGATATAACAGGAAACGAAAGAGCGGATGAATTAGCCAAACAAGGAAGCATAGAACCTCAGAAAGACGTCCCAATCACTCTCAAAACCAACAAGGCGTTGATCAGATGACACAAAGTGGAAACCAACTCATGAACGGCTCGTACTCTTAGAATTAACTTCGAACCAGGAGAGGAACAAAACTGTGATCACAAGAAAAGTAAAAGCTTAGTCCAGCTCAGATCAGAACACTCAATCCAGCTAGACAAGATTGAAAGAGATCAAGCACCTAATTGTAGACTGTGTGACAGCCCAAAAGAAACCTGCGACCATATTGTGTTTGAGTGCCTAGCTCACGACGCCAAAAGAAGGAACACAATTTTCGAGGGACCCTTACCAGTAATCTTAAGGGTGCTATGGAGATTCTTGATGCTCACACCAATGCCTCCTGATGATTTAGCAGCAGCAGCGGCGGCAACATGTCCCGTAAAAATACCATGCCTGAGATAGCTCCTCAAATTTATGAAATATTAATGTCTTCCTTAAATACCCCAAATTTTCCTTAAAATATACAAAACTTTACAAGATTACTTTAAAATATGCATTATTGCTGTCAAACTTGTAATCCAAATAATTCATTGTAGTCTTAAATAAATTTCGCTCGATTTTTTTAAACCTATCTCCAATTTGTTAGTAGTAGTATGAGATTATGCATAATGTCATCCATATTACCCTAGGTAATGACTTTTGAACTGCGTATAATTTGCAAATTAATTTCGTAAGTACGTTTTATTTGTTGCACATAAAACATAACTGTGATTGAAATTTTGAATGTGTCGTGCAATATTGCTCAACACACTCATTAGGAATATCTTTTTCAATCAACATAAAACAACTAACATACATAAAATGACATAAAAACAATAATATTGTATTTTGTTTATTGAAGAGAGAATGTTGATTTTATGTGTTGTAAAACCACAATTGACTATAAAATGATTGAAAATTAGTAGAATTTTGAACATTCACCATTTCTGGCTAAACTGGTAGTTACGAATTCACTTATATAGAGGATTTATTGTAGCTTAGAGTGTTTTCAATCAAATCATATGCATCATTATTCAAAATATTTGCAAAACAAAGTAGTGATTCATAAATTATTAATAAAATGGTGTGATTTAGACTGGTATTTAAGGAGCTGTTATTTTGCGATGTCTATTATTTTATTCTTCCTCATGTTAACTTCAAAATACCACAATTGTCTGATGGCCAAATCACACACCGGTGCCTATCTATGCAAGAGGAGTTGGCACGATTAAAAATGATGTTTAAATCTTGAAGGTTATAGTGTCTGGTATGTCTGTCTTCTAATCTCCTTTACACCTAAGCGTGACACGCAATCTCATAGTATAATCATGAAGAATCTTTTATCATTTTTGATTTAGGTATTGTTCCCTGATCCTTTCTATAATAATATTATATCTCATGGCTACCTCTCTTTACGGCTTCCTACCTAATTTAGTTGTGTACTGAATAAACCGTAAGACGAACGTCTACAGTAATATATCTTAAGTATATTGTGGCTATATACATTAGTATTAAAATGTTTGTTTATTATACATTACTGTTTTTAAAGTTATGTATATTTTAACTTTTGTAGCGTTTAAAATGTAGAAGTTGAATTAATTTTATTAGGTTTTAACATGAACGGTATTATTTGCTGATATATGTATGTTTATATGTAGAAAACACTTTTGTATATAGTGCAATCACAATATTAAAATAATATAGTACTGCTTGTTTTTTTGATAGGATTTGTACAGCTGTTTTACGCTTATTATTTAACAGCATTAGACCATACTTAAATTACAGATATATTATTGTGTAAGCACTTTAAATCTTCAAATTTGTGCTATTGGAAAACTAATTTTATTTGAGTATGATTTATACTGGAGATATGTTTTGATGAACGAACTACTGATATGCCTAGATTTCAGTTAAATAGTATGTATACAAGTAGTATATTATATTGCAGTGACAATTTTCTTTGAAATCCTTATTCAGATTTCTTATGTTGTTGTATATGTACACTATTTTGTTTTCAAGCTTTCATTTTAAATGATTACGTTAAGGTAATATATTTATTTATATATACTGTTTATAATAATTTGTCTACAAAAAATATTTCATATTGATGTAATTAATATATTTATAACACATGTGTACCCAACCATTTATTCAGAACTGACTGGATTCTTAGATTTCTCTTCCGTACGGCGACTGCCTCGTATTCCATTGCCGGACTGGAACCGGTTGAGTGGGATAACAGAAGAATGGTTAACGTGGATCTCACAAATGCAGTAAGGATCTGTCGTTTTATGATAACTTAAGAATCTTATTCAATTACTAAATTCGTGTGGATTGTTTATATTATATTGTTATTTAAGTTATATAATATATTAATTATTTACAAGTAAATTTCAAAGCAAAAACTGTCTAATGCTTTTTATATTTATTAAAACTTAAAATGGATAGTTATTTTTATCATAAAATTAAAAAAGTTATTTTCGACGGCGATGCGTTCTTTCCGAAGCCAGCGATATCAACTGACACCAATTCTGACTCACGGATTCTTAGGAGTTTCCGATCATTTCAAACTTGTTTGTTGTTAAGGTTGTAGATGTAGTTTTTCTAAAACCTTTGTGATAACTTTTGACTTGAAAAAAGGCAGTTTCTTTTCGTGGTGTGTTGCAGTCTTATTAGACCAGTTCACGAAATTGCAGGATGTTTCTGACTGCGGAGTATCTGTCACCGTCAATTTTTATTGAGAAGAGAGTTTCGAGGTTGCAGTTGGGTGCATCAAGGGTATTTGGTACTCAGACATCGGAGGAACATAATCTGGGCTGGACTTAGGATTGGTGGCGCGGAAGTTAAATAACAGTTGCTGTTTTTGTTGAGGAGAAGATATTTTTTGTTCACCAGGTTTTATGTAGCGGTTGAAAACTTTCACTAGTCAATTTTACTGCGGTGGTAGAGACCCGTGTTCGATTGTATCATGTTTCGAGAAGCGAGGAACACTTCATCAAAACGAGCTGTTTACCGTTGTCGGACTGAACAGTGTCCGGGTTACTGTATCTGGCAAAGATTTTCATCAAGATAGTATTTTGAATAAGTTTATGTCATTTGAGAGCAAAATCTCAAACTATTTGCTAGTGTAGTCGATGCGGACTTGGACAAATCTTTGTTGTCTCGGAGCACTTTTATTATGTCGAGGGTCATGAGCACCTTGAATGTTCAGGTGGGCAGATGTTTGCAGAATATTAAGCACCTTGTGTGATTTTGCGCTATCTTGACACGGGATACAGTCACACACGTGGTCTTCAATTTCTTTCTCCATATCGGTTCACTAATATGCTGCGAATAATTGTAGCTTTAATCGGACAATTCCTGGACGATCTTCATGGTCGAGGAAAAATTTGATCGGAGAGAAGATGTCACAATAAAGCGATTGTCAGTTCTTGTAGTAGACCGTATGCTAATTACAGTTTCTCTTTCACTGCGTGAAATGGAGATAAATTGATAGAATTTTTATTTTTATTAGTGTAAATTTTACTAGGCCACTCAGATTGAGTGCATATTTTGACTTAGCTGAGAAGAGTGTCGGTATGAGTATGCTTCTATAAACCAATAGACAGATTGGAGTAACCGGTAGCGCGACAATCATGTCTTCAACTCGATTTCGTTGTCAGTTATGGCATGACAGGAGTACACTGTATGTAATGGTAACTTAGTAAGTACGTTGGTCGTAAAATATGTATCATCTCTGATATATTCTATGTGGTAATTGAAGTGAACGAGTCATTTCAGCCACCAGTCAAATTTGTCAAATTTCTGTACAGAAGAGTGTTTGAAGGGCTTGCAGACTCTTGTGGAACCAAGTTCGGCTCTTAGTTTGTAGCTGGAATGTCGTACCTTGAAGATACTTCTTTGAAGTTTTACAGGTCTAACGACATGCCAGTGCTTCACGCTTGATAGTTACGTAATTCCTTTATCGCAGAGCGAGAGTGTGACTGATAAGTGCCGTCCATTATGGATTTGACTGATTTGAGTACTGAGGGTAACACTGAAGTCTCTACATGCAATCGCCTTCATTCGGCGGAAATGTCAGTTCCGTCTCGGATGCTGTCCAGCCCGGTCGGTGAAGTGCTTCAGTCCCCAGGATCTCCCGCCTGAGATATCATGTCATCCACACGGGGTTTTCTCTCCTTTACGATAGGTATGTTTCTGGCAGCTCTCCAAATATTTTGCCTTTTGTGTAAAATATGTTAAAGAGTAGCGTAATCAGTTTGATAGTTTTAGCTGGGAGTCTAGTGAGCAATTTTGGGTGGATGTCTGGTTCTGCTGCTTTGTATTCGTTAATTTCTCAACGCACATTTCACTTTTTCCTGGGGTATGCTTGGTTTTTCGTTATGCTTATGGTTCCTTGGTTCTTTCATGAGTTTATATCATTTGCTCTCCTTATTAGTATATTTTTATTTAATAGCTTCAGCGTATTCACTAACAAACGCATTAGCCTTTGCCTTACCGATAATGTATCCCTTTACATTATTGTTGAGGAGTTTTCCTCCATTCATGTCCACTTTTTTCTCTCCTTTTAACCGTTTAAGAATAGTTTACATTTTCTCATAGCTTGCATTCTTCGTTTCTTTAGAATTCGCTTTTATTCTTCTTGATTGCTTCTTTTTCTCATCTTGAGTGTTCTTGCTCCATTTTACTAAATTTTAAATAGTTGCTAGATGCTCTATAAAATATTGTAGATATTGTCGGCTTCTTCGCGGTAAATTATATAGATTACTGTAATAATATACCAATAGTTCAAATTTTTTCGGAATCCGTATTTAAGATTGCATTATGAGTTAAATTTTGAACTTTTATTGTATACAATCAAAACTGCGATTTGTTCCTTTTAATGTAAACTTCCACATTTTCTCTAGATCAACGGCCACGAAGACTACCTCACAAAACTACCAGAACTATTGTCTCTTGTAGGAGTGGCAGTCAAGGACGTCGCCTGTCCCCGTAGCACCTCACTCAATGCTGTTACTGCTAAAAGTGGGGAAGCTCTGAAGCTAAGCAGGTCGGAGGGAACTCTAACCTCTTCTTCGTCGGTGAAAACCGGAACCTCTGATCCCACAGCAACTACGACCACAGTTAGCAGTGATTCGGCCAATAAAGCCACCAGCAGTAGCAATGCAGCGGATGATAATAACTGTACTGAAAAACCCCTCAAGTCCTTTCCAGAAGAGTCTTGCGGAGAAGTTGTTGAAAAGTTGTCCAAAACATCACTGAGTTTACCGGAAGTGAAAGTGGAAGAGGTTCCTAGTAGTGAAGAGTTATCGATGACGTAAATAAATTATACATTGTCGACATTTGCTACCGATGGTGCTCCACTGTTGTAGTAATTTACATTTCAGAATAACTTTTGGAAGAAATTATGTGCAGAGATATAAATAGTATAGATGTGACATATCAAAATTAAGTAATGATAGAGACGATAGATATATGTACGATGACAATTTTTACCAAACAGTAGCAGAACCTCTCGGTCGGATTGATGAATAATATAAAAATAGTGTGCGTTTTGTTGCCCAATTTAAAGATATTTTCAATGTTTGTGTTGTAAATATTTCGCTAAAATTAATTTATTGGATTGTGTATCGAGAAAGACGTCGTATATATTATTGTATTTCTATAAACTAAATGAAGTTTTTTAAAATTTAGCTTTTAATTTAAACTGAAATTACGTGTAAGTATATTATCACAAAAGAATTTTGTATCAGGTATTTTGAACCTGATGGGGCACGCTGTGTTCCATTATTTTTTCGGTTTCAGTATTCATTTTATTGATTTCTAAAAATAGCTTTACAAAATGTCTTTATACAATATTCATTTTTGCATTTATATATAATGAATATAAACAACTACGTCCTCTTTACATATTTTTATCCTTCGAAAGCTATGAAAATAATTTTTCAAATTGACAAATAGATATGGCACAGTTATTATCCAGTTTTAGCAAATTAGTAATAGTTTTTCCTGGTAGTGAACGTGCTTTGTACAAACCCTGGCATCTTGTTGGTTTTATTTTGTGAGTAAATTTTCATTTTTCTTGCCTGTTGTGTCACATCTATTTTATTATATCTGCGGTATAAGTGTATCGTTATAGGCATTCTGAATGAGTGCCGTGATAGGTCAGACTTCGGGCAATATTTTATTAATCTAATTAGCGAATATCATGCACATTTCCTTTATCAGAGATTTTCTACTTCCTTCGACACCACACAGTTTTCTTCTAACAATCTCTGAACTATTTGAGCGCACTCATGTGAATATTGTTGTTATTTATAGGAGTTTCAGTCTCGAATACTCGCCTTGTTCTTCCCACTTGACGGTTGTGTTTCTTGAAAATTGATTGTGATTTTGTATCTAATTTTTTGTATACAGATTATTTACATGCACCTTAGACAGATCAGTATTTTTTCGTAGTCGACTATTTTGTCGACTATATTACATAATATATTGTTTAGCCAAATAACTATTTTCAAATGCTATTGTCATTTATTTCGCTTTATCTATCGTGCACTACATAGATGGTGTGCTAACAGGTTGTGCTATCATGGTTATATCACTAAATAGTTATATTCTTATTTACAGGTTTGTGAAAGTTGAATACTCCAAAACTACATCTCTGTACCCTCATATCTTTTGCATTTTGTTATGTAATTTATATTCGTTTTCGAGAATTGTTTATATATATGATTTATATTTAGTGGTTCATGGTCATGCATTCATTTTGTCAGTTAAAAGAGATATCTATGTTTACTTATTTAATTAGTATATTTTTCATTATTCAAAATTTTCATTTTTTGTAGATATTATAAACTGATATATATTTTTATTTATATTTTCATTTGATTTTTCAAATTTGTTGTTAGTTAAACTGGGTTTAAAAGACACACATAAAGACATTACTATAATCGCGAGATTTCTTGCTATCTACTTTCGTAATTGCTTTAGCACTACTATATAGCTTAAATAAAAGAATTTATTATACAGGGTGACTGAAAAGTCTCAGGACGAGACGCAGATTTATTTGGATTACAACACATTAAAATGATACATTGTTAAACAAGAATTGAACAATTTGTTTGTTTACGTATATTAATTTTTATATGTGTTAATCATTTTAATGTGTTGTAATCCAAAAAATCACTGCGGAGAGACTTTTCGATCACCCTGTATAATACTATAGCAGAATATAAGTATTACTTAATGTTATTCTCAGTTTTCCATTTATTCTTATGTGACGGATGTTCAAAGCATTAAATATTTCCTTTAAACGATACGATAGTTTGCATTTTGGACGTCGAATTGTGTAGTATTATTTAAATTAGTTTTAGTATACCATATATTTATACATATATATGTAGTTGTCTGCTTCACTTAAATATATTTAAGGTAGTTGTCTAATTCAAGCTACTTATTCTACAAGACTACATAAAAAACACCCTTGAAGGGGATAACAAGATTGTGCTCCATATCCGCTACCTATTTGGCACCTCGAGGCCTTCAACAGCGGACGACCAAGACTTTAAGAAGTATTGCTTTTGACATATTTACGTGAAGCAGACAACTATTAGACTTGACACGGGAATATAAATGTTGACCTAAATACATTTCTAATGTCTATTTAATGATTTGTATTTTTCAACCAATTATAATGTAGATAGTAATAGTACAGCTGAGATACTCGAACAATTTAGATACGTACAAGATTATTTGCTTACAGAATTAACAATTTCAGTTTTATTAAATTATTAAATAATTTAAATCAATCTAAATCATAATTAAGAACTATATATAATGACAGTTTGTCCTATATTATGAGTTCTCTAAAATACAAAAGAGAACGTAGTGTTCAACGCCCATTTTCAGATTACTGTGAAAAAAAGAAGAGATAGTTTAATTCAAAGTTGTATATTTTCATTAATCAAATAAATGCACAGTGGTCATCCATATATGTTTTATATATAGAACTAAACATCGCCTAAACCATGTTTAATTTTCTGTATAAAACGACAGGCTAATGAACAAATTAATTAAGTAAATAAAATGTTCATGGAAATAAAGACCTTCAAAGAAAGAAGATAAGACAATGAAATAATGTAAAGTATGTATGAATTTGTCAGAAAAACCATAGTAGATTATGTAAAGTGGGTGACGATGAAAAGTGTAATTTCTTTGTAAATAACCATTAATATATTATTGTATATTTTAGTTGAATTGAGTGCTGCATTCGACCTTGAAATGACAATAAAATGGTAAATTTGAGTCACTCATATCATAGGTCTTTTTATATATAGAGTTTTATATGCATACGAGATGATAGTATGTATATATCACCACACGATGGATGTTTATTCATAATGTTTCTTTCTGGATACCCATTGTAGTATGTAGAATTCATAGAATATAGGAATCTGTACAAGAAAGACTTGGTACTGGATTTCAATGAATACGATGTCATCAGCGAATATAAATTTAAAAAATCATTGACTTTTTAATAATGTGAATGAATGTCAATGCAGATTCATTTGCAAAATGCT
Source organism: Invenusta paracnida (assembly GCA_036023295.1). Classification (NCBI taxonomy): domain Eukaryota; kingdom Metazoa; phylum Platyhelminthes; order Proseriata; family Coelogynoporidae; genus Invenusta; species Invenusta paracnida. Next base: position 13,100 of record JAYRBW010053334.1, read on the forward strand.
GTTAATTGTAGTGTTGTGTACAGGTTGAATGTGAAATATATCTATATATATTATATTGATTAATTATGTACACGCAATATAGCATAAGTTATAAATTTTATTTTTTAATCAATATCAGCGTTATATTTGTCATACGAAAGAGTGAAAGACAGGGTTGTAAGTGGAAGCATATCTTCCGATGTAATATTATGACTTGTTGAGTGTGTGAGCTATTTTGTGGTGCGAATACTTTTTTGAAAATTACGGTCAAGATGAGTCGTAGTTGTCTATATTAATAAAGTTACAGTTTGTCTTTTCAATATCTGAAAAATAGAAAACAAAAAATACGAGTTTTAAACATCATGTCAACAAAATATACATTATTTGTTCAGGTTAGTTGTTATTATGTAAGAGACAAAACTGTTAAGTTTAAAAAACTATAGTAATAGACAATTATAAGATTAAAAAGTAATACATAAATATGTTTATTTCAGTTAATAAAAAACAATATGATATTAGCTAATAATAGATATCTTTTTAAATTTATTTCTGTTACATATTTGGGATAAAATACGACAAGTTGTAAAATATAAAAAAATTATTAAAATCCGAATAGTAGCTAAAACAGTATTCTAAGATTGAATATGGTAAATATGAAAGAATATACTCAACATTAAAGAATAAAATAAAAATAAAACAAAACAAAACGAATAACACAATAATTAAACAAATTTTTGTAACAAAGACCACTATTGCCGAATTCTCCTACTATGAAAGAAGTTGACCATACAGACGCCTTAAACTGTACTGGACTTCGATTTTCGTAGCATGTTAAGCAGACGATTTGGGACCACTATGTACAGAGAGGAGAAATGCAGGCGTACTGCACACTTATAGGATAATTAATCTACAATAGAATGCATAGGGTTGGGGTAGGGGTTGCGGTTGGGCATGGTTTAAAGTATCAGTATTTAATTTGAAAATATTTAAAACTATATTATTTTAATTAAAAAATGTTACGAATGTAAAAAATCGATATATTTATTATTATTAATCGTCTTCAGTATTAAATTTATTTAATATTTAAATCAATTCATTGTACTATTTTCCGAATTTGATTGACAACGGTTAGTAGTAACTAATCGAAACGTCACTACTAATACATTGTTATTATTTTCTACTGTGGATTGCTTTTATTACTTTATTAATAGTGTCATTACTCTTTCCTCCTCTTATACATATAACTATTTCTTTCAATTAATGAACGATGAATTTGCATGATCTGTTGGCGTTGTACATAATTATTGATACTATTTAGTTTACTGATGTCAGCATTCGTCTGGCTCACACTTAATCAATAAAATTTTGTTATGTAAATAATAGTGTAATATTATGCCTTCATGTGTGCGGTTTTCCTCCTACTTAATAATAGTCTTATTGCGACCAAATACTATCTAAAAGTTGCGATTATCCTATAAATTATATTAGTATTATTAATAATTTTGGAGTATGATTTATACCAACCTCTTCGTGATCCGACCTCCTCCGCTAACTGCACTTCCGGCAGATCGAAGACCGAAGCCAAGGGGTCCAGCCGTTTTAATCGTGCCACCGGCAGTGCTTCCCACATAAAGGGGTGATCTAGAGCGTCCATGGCTGATATCCTTTCACGGGTGTCATAGCGCAGACACTGGAGAATGAGATCCTTTGTGGTGGGGCTCATGCGTGGACATCGTTTGGAGAGGTTACGTAGAACGATGGGGGAGAGGTTGAGACCACGATAGTGTCGGTTTTCGGAGATACCGGGGAAGTTGGCTTCCGTAGGCTCACCTATGGGAGGAGTGTTATATCAAATTCATTAAAGATTTGAAGAAAACTATTTCAAAAAGAAACAAAAAGAAACATTATTTAAAACATAATTTTTCGTGTATTAAATAATGTGCTACTTGTAAGCAGTATAAATATTTTACTATGTAAATATGCATTAATTAAGACTGTGATGCTACGTCTACGAATTTTTGTTAAGGAAAAAATAAAGATATATTGTATAGCCTTATATTTTAGGACAATAGCGCCTTCGAGGACAACATACTTAGTTTAAGTCATATACATGTTCAATCGTCATGCAGCATAACAGAATTTAATTTGAAATTGGACAAAAGGTTTTCAATAAAAAACAAGGATTAAACCTTTTCGTCCGACACACACATACACTAATAAGAAGGAAAAGCCTTCCGAAATTTTTTATTTTAACACGCATATTACTCATGCATACATGCACTATTTATAATGAAAATATTATATAGTAATTCTATCTCTTCTGGTGAATTGAGGATATCGGTGAGAACAATTAACAAAATTCTAACTTTACGAATTGCCCTTACAACCAAGCAGCAGAAGACATGACGTGATCTCATAGACTGTCCGATTAAATGCAATAAAATATACCATAACAGTCAGACTACTGCACTATTTTTAAGCACGATGCGGGATGTAGAGAATTATTTAAATTAGAAGTCATATTTAGAGATAACAACCTGATATGATAAAAAAAGGAAATTAGAAAGAAAAGAATCATCAACAAAGACAACATTAAAAAGAAAGTTTTGAGCTAATAACAAATCAGTAAAACAAAAACATAAGTATTAGTCCGTGGGCCAACATTTGGGTTGTCGATGCCCAAAAAAGAGAGGAAGAGTTTGATACATCGTGAGAAGTTATGAATGCATGACTAGATTCCAAAAAATATGATAGACACCACCATTTGGTAGCCGGAACAAATTATTCCATTTTTCTGATTTCTCATAGTAAAGAATAGAAGATTTTCTGTGTTTTTGACTATTTTTACCCAGTTTTTAATAAAAATGCATATTTTTAAGAAAAATATGTATTAATTATTATTTATAATAAAATTTTATAAATTAATTTGTTTATCTAAGTGTTTTCTACATATTACAAGCAAAATTTGATATATAAATCATGATAATAATAACTTTTCAGTTACATATGAATAGCAGCTCCAAGTCTATTTCAGGCTTATTCTAGCTATACAAATGGTTTGGGAACTATCTTGCATTATTTCTGGTTACTAAATAATTTAGTCAATGCATTTTAAAATGCTTGCAATATAAAGAAAATCACTTAGATGAACAATATGATATGCAACATTTTATTATGAATAATAGTTAAATATTATTTTTCTTAGAAATACTTAGATTGTTGCTATTTTTTAAAATGGGAAATAAAAAAAAAATGTTCCAGCTACCTAATAGTGATGTCTATTATATTTGTTTAGAATCTAGCATAAATAGCTTTCTAACGATGTATAACACTTTTCCTCCCTTTTTAGGTGCCGAAAAGTGTTCTGGCCCACTGACTATATTTTCAGTATATCTCCTTAATGCTATTATACTTAAGCTATTGTGAGATTTTTTTTACTTTCAAATTTGATTGTATTAAATGAATTTTTATGCCCAAAATTTGTATTTTTCTTAAGAGACATCAAGCTACAATACAATTCTTTAGAAGCCATACCGAGTGTCCTAAAGATGAGCGCCAGCTCCTCTTTGACTGTGCCTCCAGGGAAGCAGGGCCGCCCAGCCGCCATCTCAAAGAGGATGCAACCAACACCCCAAAGGTCGATGTTTGTCGAGTACTTAGTGGACCCCAGGAGAACATCCGGGGGCCGATACCTGCAAGTCATGACAGGAGTAGCGAAGGAAAAGGACAGTTTCTTAAAGAGGCGACATAAGAAGATTGTTCAAGTGGTTTACAGTTTCTAATATTATAAAGATCGATAAATGTAAGAAATACTAAAATCTATGCATAAATGTTGATCGCAGTATACATATTATTAAACTAGACAGGCGATTTGTTTAGATTATTTTTGACTAATATAAAAAATTAGAATTCAAGGTAGAAATTGTATCATAAATATTATTAATAATATGCAATTATTTGTTTATTTACCAGAAATCTAGATATTCTTTCAGCTAATATTGTAAAAATAAATGTTGATATTCCTTTAATGTATAGTGAATTTATATAAATGAATACTGGTCCTGCTATCTATGTTATATAAATGTTTGAAAAGTAAGCATTATAACATGAGCTTTGAGTATATGGAGACGAAACAATTAGCAAGAATACACGCATTCCTGTTGATATAATTATCCACCTAGAAAATAGAATTAATGAGGAAAAATCAGAGCACTCCGTAACAAATACATTCAATGAAATAGCTAAAACTAAATTAGTTATTAATTAAAATTAAATGCTTATAGATTGGAAAAACGAATTTCTTTAAATTTCGAAAGATATCAAAATATAACTCATTGAATTTTCTTTATTGCATGTTAATATATTTTATGGAGTCTATTGATTTGCGAATTCTAGTTATTGAGGATACCTCAAAAGATGACAGCAACATAAATAAAAGATGAAAGACTCACCAAAGCGTGACTACTTCATTGGAGTAGGTCTGAATTGGAATGGATTTGGCTCTCGCCAGTCCAAAGTCTGCCAATTTGAGATCTCCTCGAGCTGTGATGAGGAGGTTTTGCGGCTTTAAGTCGCGATGAAGGATGAACCGACGATGACAGAATTCAAGACCTCGGAGAAGTTGGAAGGTGAAGAGGCGGCAGTTGCTCGCTTGCATAGTGCCCATGGGACACTGCTCCATATACTGCTTCAGGTCCTGTTTCTAGAAAAAGGAAGGTTGGTTAGAGCATAGTGGTTCAGTGTGGAAGAATCTGTAGCATAGAGATGTATAAATAATTTGCAACGAAAAGTTTATAATTAAAAATCTGATATATTTAAAATTAAGTTCGTATTTGGAAAATTTAAATGACATATCAATAAAATAAAAAAGCATTATTATAAATGAAGCAATTTCATTCATTTCTGTGAAAAACTATATTTTGTTGGCAAATAAATGTGTTTTTATTGATACTCTGTAAATCAATAAAACATTGAATATAGCTTTCAGAAATGAAGCAAAAATAATGATATTGTTAGAAACTCATTAGTATAGATTGTGATTATTATTATTTCAAATACACAACATCTGTACAAGTACATTCGAAGAGGTAGAGAAAAGGAGTAAGTTAAGTTGTTAACTTAGGTTAATGAAAAAAAATAGATACAAATGTCTCAACAAAAAATATTACATGGAATTACTTTATATGGTCCAGGGTGCCCAAAAGAAAATCAAAGGATTTTAATTCCACAAATGGAAACTAAAATATAGAATACTGAATTAGATGAAAAATGTTGAATATAGAATTTGAAATTTCCAAGAATTTGAATTTGTAATTAAAGTTTATGTTTATTATCATTCGATGTAAACTCACAACATATTGGAATTGACATTATTGTAAAATGGCATTGCAATTGACTGATTCAACGACGTATTATTTATGTTTTCAAGACAGAACACCTCATTTGGGATTTTCCAAACATGCTAGCCAAGTGGAACACTCCATCACCACCTATACAGACGGATCAGAGGTCAGTGGGACTAGTAAAGGAGGCAGCGTGGCCGTGTGCACCAGAGGTAACGCAGATAACTCCAACATCCTCAAAATTATGTCCTTCTTGCAGGGATCCCCCCGGAGATCTTGGAGCACTGGCGCAAGCTCTGCCCAGCCCAGACGACCCATCGCGTGCGGGCGTTCGGTGTGGGGGGGGAGGGGGCTCTCTCGGTCCTGGTGGAGGACCCCGTGATGGTGGCCGCGTTTATCTGGGGGACTCGTCCCCTGTGACGCATTGCCGCCAAGCCAAGCCAAGCAGCATCAGCATACACCACTCGTATCAACAACACCGACGGCAAGCTCAGAACGATGAACCAAGACCTCCCTCAAAACGTGGTGCGGTCACCTCTTATGTTCATCATCTACATTAACTCGGTTAATGACATCATTCCGGGAAATGTTGATACGATGCAATATGTAGATGATATGTCAGTTTGGGCAAACGATTCGTCGATCAGTCGAGCCAATCGTAACCTGCAAGCAGCCGTTTATAATATTCATAAGTGGTGTGTGAAAAAGAAGATGCTGATCAATACCGATAAAAGTGAAACCACTTTCATTTTTCAAAGCAGTAATGAAGCTAACTAATTACTCACCAAGTATAAGCATTAACAATAAACCCACCACTTCGACCCTAACCCCAGAATCTTAGGGTTGTTTTTGATCGGACACTTTTCTTTAACAAACACATGGCAAACATTGCAGTTAAAGCTAAGAAAAGAGCGAACATTATCTCAATTATAGGGAATCACAAATGGGGATGAAACCAAAAGAACCTCACTATGATCTATAGAGTGCTCATCAGAAGCCTCATAGATTATGCTGCCCCGACATGGCAGTCGTGGCCTTTGGAGACGGCCATCAGTTCTTTCGAAATGATTCAGAACAACGCCCTCCGTAGAATCACAGGGCAGTTCAAGACAACACCAATTGAGTGTCTGAGAATGGAAGCAAATTGTTCATCTTATAGAACCATTAGTAGGAAATATGCCTTAAGGCTAAAGAGAAAGCACTGCACTTAGACGTGGACCACCCTAACCGCATCGTTTTCGACACCGATATTAAACACCGGTGAAGAGAAATAGCCTCAGAAACAGCACGTCAGAGGATTTCAACCTCGATCTCAAATATAGAAAACCACTAAATTCCCACTACATGTTCCTCAGTGACTATCTTGTGGATAACATCACAATCAGGACCACTTGTGGAGAGATAAGCAAATCCCAAGACTGCAGGGGCAATGAAAAATACAGCCTTGAAAGTTATCGCAAACTGGAGCGTGATTATACGATTTACACTGATGGAAACGCCTCGGAAGAAACTTCCCAAGGCAATGCAGCTGCAGCTGCAGTCATCACCACAGAAAATCCTGCCAGTCCCCTGTTCTTGGACCATAACCGCAAGGGGCAGTGCTATCACTAGCTCATTTTGTGAGGAATCCTGGTTCTTGATCTCGCTATATATAAGATAAAAGATCCACAAGGCCACAGCTTCTTGGATTTCTAGCTTTCGTAAGTGTTTGCAACAATAATGAAGGACATTTCGAACAGTTGTACATTTTTATGCTTTGGCTTATAAATTTCATTATATAACTTATATACAAATTATACTTTTTTGAAATCAAAATGTTTTGATTTTCTATTCGACCTTATAGTTAAAACATTACATATTAAAAGAAATAGTATTCTTAACAAGTATTCTTAACATGACTTCTTCTACACAACTTATTAAGCTCAGGACATCTCTAAGCATATTTCCAAATTAAGACGTTTAAGAAATAAAGTCAATTTATATTAATATTTATGTATATCATTTGATCAAAATTAATCATATTATTTGTCATCACAAATTTTCTAGTTTATATGTGCGTTGCAATATTATTTTCCTGTTTACATGTGTGGCACTTTATTATTTTGTGCTTGTGTCACTATATTATTTTATCACTTAATTATATGTATCGCTTTAATATTTTCTCGATTATATTGTGTGCCACTTTACACTGCAAAAAAGATTCGTAAATTTACATTATCGATGATGTAAATTTACGAATCTTTTTTGTAGTGTAGTATTTTCTCATTTATATGTGTCTCGCTATATTATTTTCCTGTTTACATGTGTGGCACTTTATTATTTTCACGCTTATGTGTCGCTATATTATTTTATCGCTTATATGTGTATCACTTCAATATTTTCCCGTTTACATGTGTATCATTATATTATTTTCTCTTGATTGAATGTTTCAATATAATTTCTATCAAATTAGAAAATACATACAACTGTTGTGTAATATATAGTATATGTTTTCTATATTTATACTAAGGGAAAATCTCAACGTTCAAATAATAAATTGTTTAATATAATTAAAGATTTAAAGAATTATTTAAATATTATAAATAATTCATAAAATTATAATCTATTTTTAATTTCAGACAAATTAAAGCAAAAAAAACTTAAACGGCAAAACAGAGTCCTTTTAACATGGTTATAAAGTGGTGTGTTTTATTCAGTAATAATCGATATAATCGATGTTAATCTATTTCAATCATTATATGTAACTTCTATCAATAATTTCTACATAACGTAAAATATTTTTATATTGGAATAGAACATTTAAGAACATTTAAAAAGAGCATGGCTATCGTGAAGAAAATTAATTATTGCTCAAAATAGTGGATTATAGATTTTGTTAAGTTATAATTGAAAACTAAAATAATTTTGATCACATATGTTAGAGATGTCGCTATAAAAATTCATTTTTTATAATTATGATAATAAAAGTGGTATACTACTACTTCTTCTTAGAAAGTAGTAAAATACTTCCAAAGTAAAATTCTTGTTAATTTAACGTAAATTTACCACAAATTCAAAAATAAGTGTGAGCGCCTTATTGGTGTAGATAACGTCATGCAGTGTCACGATGTTGGAGTGACGCAGTGTGCGCAGAAGGGACACCTCTCTGATAGCAGTGCATGGAGCTCCCTCTTCTGGTTCCAGTTTAATGTCCTTCAGAGCTACATCCAGATCCGTCAGGAGACTTCGACCTCGGAATACAGTGGCGTAGGTACCCTGGAGACGAAGAGCGTTTAGAGGTAATTATTATCCAAATCAACAGATATTTGATGTTTGTTTAGTTTTATACTCAAGTTGAAGGGGTTGTTTCGTTATTGAAATTCATACATGGTGGTATGTACCAACAAATTCCAGACTGAAAATTACCAGATTTGCTGGTAATTACTAGACTGTACAATGTATCAACATTTTATGTCGAGGCTGCTTTTTTTCGAAACTAAAAAACTGAATTTATACGTTGCGTTACGGTATAGATTGATTTCACTTGAGTTCTATTATGAGTATGAAATTAAACATTAACCAATTAGAATGAAGGGAAATCCAAAGTAATCTGGAGCAAGTACCATATGCACCAACATATAATAGATCTAGAATTCCTTTGGTGATTAGTCGTACTGCTCTAGTAACGAACTGTTCATTTTAGAGAATTTCATTAAATTTATTTTTTGTTCCTTTATCACCAACGAATGCTAAAATGTAAGTGATTAATACAGTATAAATTAAATTCACATGCGTTCTATTACGAGTATGAAATTAAACGACTTTTATACTTAAGAGAAACTTTATAACAAACTAAATTCCGTTAGTAGTACAATTCATCAAGAAACTGAGTCTTACGACATATAGAAAACTATTGTCTCATATTGAGATTCCCTATTTTATTCTAAGATTCCAAGTTATTTAAAATACTATAAAAAACAATATTTAAAAATGATAGAGAAATCGCAGACAAATATGGTAATAATCATGGAAATAATCACATATGGATACGATACTAAACACCTAGCTGGAATATAAAGTATTGACTGATAAAAGTATACAAAATTCAGAAATAACAATATTATATAAAGAAAAATAGCTTGGAAGCCTAGAAGCTTCTAATCATAATATTTCCTCGCAAAATTTGATGGTTTTATCAGATAATAGAAGCATATGTATAATCAAATTGGTACGTCAAGTTGCTCAAGTAGTGTTTTATTACTTGAAAAAGTTTATCAGTGATTGCGATAACATAATGTTTAGTAAAATAAAAGGTAATTGGCAGGAATACCTCACAGCTCAAATTTAAAATAATTAAAACAATTTTAAACATTTTCGCGATGGAAGAATAATCTGAAATATTGAAAATGTAATTCTTTATAAGTATATTATAGTGACACTGAAGCAAATAATTCATGCAGCATAGTAATTGAGTAAATGATGTACTTTGAATTTGAAAAATATAAAGTACATAATATGAAAAATATTAAATTTAAAAAATAAAAAATTACACAGTTCACGAGATACATTTACGAGAGTTCGAGATACGTTCACAAGTTCACATTTTTTTTTAATATTTTATTCAAAATATTTATTTAATTAAATATATAGCCTAGATTATTTATATTATCATTAGCTCTCTGATTAATTTAATCTTATTCTAAAAAGACACAACTTTGATATTGAAGCCGCAGTATAATATTAAGAAAGATTGCGTTTTACGATTGTCGACCAGAAAATTTTTCCAGGTACAAATAATATACTAAAACACAAGACACTTAGGAGAGGAAATACTATAAGAGAAGAAAACTTAATTACAAATTTAATAACTAAGATCAGACAATTTCTGAAAGAAACCTATTTCTAACATACACTCTTACGAAAAAGCAAACTTTGTTTGTATAAGCTACAATTTTTTCTGACTTGTAATAACAACCAACTTTGAAAGAATTACAGCGGCACGATATTATAAATTTATGTGAGTCAGTTCGTCTCGGATTCGCAGATAATTGAAATAGATGGCTTATGATTTATACCGACTCTTCCCGGCTTTCTAGTTATAAAAATAATAAAGGTATATATTTTCTAGATTTCGACGAGAAAACTTTCACTAAAAAAGAAGGGGTTCACGAAGAAACCAATAGAAAGACAAGAAAAGTTTATCCCCGATGATACTTTATAAAGTATATGTGAAACAACTAATTGAGAAGGTCTATAGGAGAAAACTAGTATAAGTATATCCAACTTATCTTCTCTATCCTTGTAGCAGACTCTCTGTTTAGTTTGTGATCTAGCTATAATATCACCTTCTCTCTAGCTCCGAGTATGTCATAGCAGGACCAAATGAAGATTTATGCGGAACTTTGAATTCACTTAGCGATAAGAAGTATACACCTGCATGTGTACATCGATTTATAAACAACTATTTATTTGAAGTAAAATAAACCGTCTAATTATAAATCTTATTGAACTGATTATTATTGAACACACAAATTGCAAGTTTATAAATAAAGTTAATTAATAATAAATGGAAAATATTAATTTTTGACAATTTTTCAAGTTTGTGTTTATTATCAAGTTCACAAATTTTTGCAATTATTTAAATACTTAATTTTATTATAAATCTATTTGCAACGTTTAAAGTTGATAATTAATTAATGGAAGGTGTTAATTACACTAAACGAATAGATTCAATAATTGCATGTCTCCATTAAAGTTGTCTGCTACTTTTCATATTTTAGAAAAAAGCAAATTATATATTTTTTTCTAGACAAATAAAAATGTAACAAAGAAGAAATGTTACATTTATAGGAGCAATGTATGTACTGAAATTTAGTATACAATAATTTCCTCTAAATAATTTGGAGCATAATATTTTCTTCTCACAGATTAAAATTAAATTTAATCTAAGTTTTAGTGTAGAACATTAGTTTGATCGATTTTTTTCATATAGGAAAATAAGACGTTCATTTTATATTTAGATGAAAAAATATATAATTTTGAAGGTACAAAATAATATGACACCTTATATTACGCATCACATATAAAACTATGAGACAAGTTTTAAAATGTAACATTTGTTTAAGTAAAAATACACAAAATCTTTACTACAGAAATGTTCTATTTCACTGTCATCACACGGCATCATCAGAGATATATAGGTACATTTAATGTTTACAGATGAATGTTAAATACCTTCTTTTAACATCCATTATTTAAAACACTGATTATAAGTAAATCAAGGGATTTAGTCATGGAAATAAAAGTCGAAGAAGAAATATTAACATCAAATTAATTTATCTATTCATTTAAAATAATGAAACCTCTTATACGAATATTTTTATAGATACATATGACTACATTCGATAATTACAAAATAATTAAGAATCTGTCTGGTAAATAAACTAACATACGTACTATAGTGAATTTTAATGAACTGGAGAAGACTGATATAATTATTACGAGTATTAGTACAAAGTCTATGTAATACTTTATGCTGGTGCAACTAAATATTACAGAAAACTTGAATAAAAACTTAAAACATAGCAAAATCTGTTGTCGACGACAAAATCAATAAAATTGAGGCATCTTTTTTGAGGGAATTTAATAAATGTATTTGTTTCCGAAAGTAACTGGGGCTTTTGTATACAACGATGAATATTCGATTTATTTAATGCGTTATACACTAAAGTATAGGAAAAGAGACTGAAATTTCAATTATAAAAAGGTTTTCTTGAAATCTTTGCTACATGCTTTAAGTAAACATGTTACATATAATCTGAAATTCGTAAATTTATCGATTGTAGTTTGCTAATGTCTATTTTTGTCTTTTACAAGAAAATGTTTTGAACACTATAGTTTACAAATGTTATTACAGAAGCGAATAGAATCCCTTACCTGGCCAAGCTTATTATCGCGCTCGTACGATTCCATTTTCCCGTATCCAATTTCTAGCTGTAATGAAGGAAAATATAATGTTAGAAAACCCATTTTCATAAGACAATACTGTAAAGAAATAATTTAGTAAAAAAAACTAGGAATAAACGTAAATATTATAAATACACCTACACATATATCTAGTTACGAACTGACTAAATCGCTTTCGAAATATATATTATGAAAATTTAATTTTGAGAAAAATTCAAATATAACAATATTATTGACTAAAAAAATTCACTATTAGTAAATTTTATAGTCAATAATATTGCTACACAGACACTTCGAGTCATTCTTCAAAAAGTAATCCATGGCTTAATAATAGATTCATCTAATACAGCTGATTCACTGAGGGATTTGTTTAGTTTTTTTGGTATACAGAAACATTATGTTACTTAGAGCTATGGAACTACAACCTTTATAAATAATTGCAGAGTTAAGGAATTACAATACACATATAGAATTATCAATCAAAACAATGTCTAGTAAAGTATGAATAAAAAGAGTAATATTATTTATTAGTATTAGGGTCCGATATATCTGATTCTGTATAAAAAAAGTAAATAATAATACTATAATGACAGAATTATGATGAGTTATTTTAAACTACATTTCTTAAATGTCTATTTAAGTTTGTATGGATATGTATATTATTATTATATATTTAATCACATTTTTGTAAACAAGCAATTAAAGTGGTGAAAAAATGGAAAAGAAAACTAAAACAAGTGTCCTTTAAACAATAAAAAGATTTTTAATACAAATTTGCAGCAGCAACTATAAATTTAAAAGAATAAAATATATACCCATAGATTTTAGAATAAACTAAAAAAACTAATAAATAATGAATCTAATATTCAAGATACAATGTAAAATATTAATTATGAGATATTTATATGTTAAACATTAAATTAATAAATTGTAGTTTTTAGAGAAAAAACAGTCGACTAGCCCAGAAATTATTCAGGTTTCGTGGGTTTGTTTGAGAAAAAGATGCAGAAGATGCAGAAGAAAAAGAAGGATAATGGGAATAGAAAAGAATATAGAATAAAAAAGATTCAAGAAGTAGAAATGCGGAAAAAGAAAATATAAATAGTAGGAAAGGGAGTAATAGTAGAAGATACAATATAAAATATGACATATTTATGTATATACGTTTAATATTAATAAAGTGTAGTTTTGAAAATAAAAAGTCGGAAGAAAATAAAAACGGACAAAAAAGAGGCGGAGAAAAGAAAAAGGAAGGAAAGAGAGTAAATAATAAAATAAATTGGGTAAAATGAGCGATAGATATGAAAATAAAAAAAAGAGAAGAGATGAAACGGAATCTTTCATTTTGCAAAAAAGAAAAAGAAACATACAGGGGAAGAAAATTTAGCTTTTAGAGATTGCAGAAATATTTAATTAAGTTTCATTACATTCTTGGCGAGATCGTCTTCCGCAATATAAAAAGCAAGAAAAGGGGAATCCGTGAAATAAAATCTCTTCTGTGGAGGATGAAAAGAAAAGGAGAGGATGGCAGGGAAACCTAAGATGTCTGGAAGCGTAATTTACTATATAGGAAGACTTGAACTGATCCCCGACTGACGATAGTGCATAATAAGTGTAAGTAAAGAAACTAGTTTGAGGAATGCAGCTATTATATTTCAGCATCCTTTCTCGTTTAATAAATCAGTTTTACGATTGAAGAAGAGGAGGGAATCTTGAACGTGAAGGGGAGTGTAGCTAGGTAGTATGTTGTCTGTGTATGATCGGGATAAAGTTGGCAGACACCGACTTAAGTTAAGTCTGACCTTCCAGTTAGTAGGGAATAAATAGGAGGAAAGATCTAATCACGTGATAACTTGTGAAGAAGGCATTCACAAAAACATGGGGTATAAGCACAGTATCGACTGATGGTCCGCTCGTATTTTCATTTCTGACTTTCTTTTGGAATTGTGATGGAAGCATTTCTTGTTGCAATGTAATATATTGTGAATTAAAAAAAAAACTGATAAATTATACCTTTCAATTTGAGAAAATTCTTTTGTCAATACTAGTTAAAATAAATCACACAAAGGTGTTTTCTTTGTGATACATTAGTTAAAAAGAAGCATTTGTATCTTTATTATAAAAAGTAAAATAAAACAGTACGCACATTGAAATATTTAGATAGATAGATAAAAAATTTCTATATATAAAAAATGTAAAAGTACGCTATACATAGAGAAGAAGAAGCCACGCATAATCCCTCTGCCATTGTGGTGTTTGACAATATATAAAAATTATTACTTTTTTGACAAAAATACATATTTTATTAGCTAATTGAAAAACTCATTGACTGGAGAAAATTTTAATTCTAGGATTAAGCTTTCCATTATTCGAACAAACTTAGGAAAATAATTTGTTGTAGATAAGTAAATAATAAGGTTTACATGATTGTAAATCAAATACTTACACTTATAATATCTGTGGAATTATCCTAATGTATAACAAAGAAATAGAATATTTATAATTATAATATAAATTACACAAAGATATAAAACAATCCTATAGTTTCCTTCTTTACTTGATGTATTCTCTCTCTCGTTCTGATAATTTTATTCTGTGTAATTCTCAATTATTGTTTAAATCTGTAATATTTACATTTTGTTCGCACTTTTAAATTTCCTGATGAAGCACCCACGTATACATTAATTTTATAGTTTAAACATATTATTACTAAAACATTAACAAATTTAAAAGCTACCATAAAGTTATAAATAATAATAGAAATGACACAAAGATAAAGGCTGATAACACTGATAAAATAAAGGCGAATTAAAAATATAATATAATTTACTTTAATTTAGATAACAAATATGCTCTAGACATTTTGTAAATATTTCATAAAAAATAACACTAAACATTATTTCAACATTCATTCAAAAGATATCTAAACGTATTCTTCAGATATGTGAGCAAAACAGTCGTTGTGATATTCAAATTGAAATAAATTAATGTTAATTATTTTCTCACCTGGCGTTAAGCAAAAATATTAACTAGCGACGCCTCTATATACACATATACTTATATCTATGTACTTACAGCTCGACATCATAAATTAAATATGAATAATTAAAAACAACCACATTTAAGAAGATCAATAGCGGGCATAATGGTTGCATGATAGACTACGAAATTGGCGACCTATGTTCAAATTCCAGCATCGCTCAAAATTAAGAGGCGTTTTCATCATGAGCCTATATAATAATAAAGAGAAAATTGCGTTCACGCTCTGTCAGGTATATATATACATAAATATTAATAAATTAGTCACCATAGCTAGGCTTAAACTAAACAATCTGTAATTAGCCGATGCTGCTTAAGGAGAGCAGTAGCCAAATGGTTTGGGCTCCTGCCTTAAAACCCAAACGTAGCAAGTTTGAATCTCAGTACGTATTCCTGGCTTTAACACATTGATTTGCACTGCATGAGCTAGCAAAGTTATGAAGCTAATTGTCGATTGATTAGTACAAGCTTATGGTGACAAATTTATTAAAATATTTATATGTATCAGGGTTAGTCACCAGTACATAATTTATTAAACTGTCATGAGATTATTAATAAGCAAGTGATCGCCTAAAATATTGATGTCGGCAACATGTAACTGTAGAGGAGTGAAGTCATTGAAAATTAAGGTTTGTATTCCTTAGGTATATAGAGTTGTATTCTATATAGAATACAAATGAAAAATATTATAATATATAATTTTAATTAAATTAAATTTGGTCCGATGTGGCGTTTGAACCTACTATCAAAGTTCATCAGTCCAACACTCCACCTTTTCGCCAACGATTGCAAATGACTTTACACACAACTTATGACTGGTCCCACAACCTACGCTATGGGACATGCCTGGATGTGGCACATATATATATATAAACAACATTTTAAACCGAGTGATTTAGAGCGTAACCAGGACATACGAGAGAGTAGCGTCTCTGCTTCCTGGAGACACCAGCTAGCACGTTACAGAAGTCGGGAGGCATAGAATTGTGCTTCTGTCCTGTGGAGGAATGGTTTCTCCCAGCCGAGCCGCTAGCAGTGGTACGTAGACGGGGGACGACATCTTGACCTCCACTGGAGGATGCCGTCGTGGATACTGGCTTGATCTGAAGGCCCGTAGTCCGTGTGTGATCGTGCCCGGCTTCGTCTGTTTCCACTGAGAATGGAAGAGTTAATGCAATGATAGATCTTTAAGGAATAACCAAATGAAAAATGTTCAACTCTTATTGATTTGATATGTATCATCATGTAAATTATTATCAAGTAGAGTCGGTTTATTTAAATACCTACATATTTTTTACTAAAAATGGTAACTATAAAAAGTATTAAATACTCTGATAAAATTCTTTTAAAGATAATTTAATGACATTGTTCAATTATAAAGTGCGTAAACTTGATTTACAGATATGAATTTAAAAGCATTACTTTAAATTATACAACATTTTAAATTGTTTTTGCTTCCTGGTATCAAATGTGCTGTTGTATCCAACTGTATAAATATAAAACTTTGTATACTCCACGATATTACATATTTTATTAATACACATACAGGATCAAATTGTGATATCACTACAAACGATTGACAGTGATTATTCACCAATGTCATCGCAGTCGATAAGTATAAAACATGCAATAATTGCATACTTTGTTATATACTACCTTTATTATAATACTTATTATGTAACTAAATTCGAATAAAGCATGTTATGTTGTAACTGAAAAATATCAATTAATATTTTGAGTTTTATAAATATATTTTAATAAGTTATTTAAAAATATGAAATTAAACTTCACGGACATATCGGAAAGAGGATAAAAACTTATTTGAGTAAATTATTGTACAATATATACAAAATGTAATAATTAATAAGTAGAAAAATTTATTTTTTAAAAGAGCTAGAAAAATGAACAAAATCTTAGTAATGATCAATTCAACAATCATTAATGACCATCTGTTCGCATAACTAGATAGATACTCTTTGAGAAAGTCAATAATTCCATCTAGAGATATCGTATCTTAGTTTGGACAGGTTATAAAAATTTATTTTTTCGCGTAAGCTTGAAGGTTTGTTTGGCAATACAACATTTTTTAAACTAAATATACGCTATCTTATAGATTATCAGAAAGTGACAAAAATATCTATTTAAAAAATGCTAAAACCAAACCTTGTAAATTATTAAACATATGTTAATGTCATAAATAGTAAAAAAATATATTTTAGAAATGATTTTGTCAATTATATATTATTGAAAATAGCTAAATAATAGATTTTTTATCTCAAAATGAGTATTTTTCTTTGCGGATATTTTTTGACATGAAGTATAATTGTAGAACTAATTAATGACACTTTTTATCCTTAAGAATATTCTCTCCTAGTTTATATAAAATGATATCTGATAAGATTCAACAGACGGCGACATCTCAGCTTCGTTGTTTGGCTTCTTTAGCAAAAGTGGTATGGGAGAGAAGAATTCATAGAAAATAATCCACAATATGGCAACGGAATATCTTCAAATCTCCAGTACATCCTGTCCTATAAAATAATATTTATGTAAGGTTATACACAATTTAGACAAACTAACCACCTTATCTTATTGCAACAAACATAGTCGATCAAAAATATTTTATATAGTCAGAATAAATTGATGAAAATGGAAAATGGAAATATATTGAAATATCTATTAAAATTTAGGAACATATTATAAAACTCCTATTTGCTTGAAACACAAGAGTTCGGGCATAAATTAGTAATAAAATAGTAAGGACTTTTAATTTGTACTTTAACTGTATGTAATTATTCTCTTGCAGCTGCATATATATATATACAATTTACATCAATAAAATTACGTAAAATTAAAATAAATATATTGCACTGTTTATTTTATTATCTTTTAAAGGGGCATCTTGAATTTGATTACCCTATTCTATACACTATTATAAGATATAATATATGCATAAAGAAAAATGTGGGTCTCGCGTAGCTTCTTAATTATAAAAAAATAAATAAAAGCCAGCGATAGTGTATGTTAATCGACGACAGTTTCATAACATCTAGGTACATCGGTTCCACTGTAATACAATTCAACCGTCGGGCAAAGGAGCACTTTATACAGTGCTCCATGAACATAATTGAAAACATGCTTTATGTTTTAAAATATAGCAAAATAATAATACATTATTTAAGAAAAGCTATAGAATATATATTATTTTCCCTTTAATCATTATCAAATGTTAATTCAAACAAAGAAAGATATATACTACTTTATCATGTTTAAACATCATTATACCAGTAAAATAATATTAAAATAATTATAGAAAAATTAATTATTCTTTTATTACATCATACAAATTACATTACTAATAATTGAGAGCATAGTAAAATTCGAAAATATATAGTAAATTTATATATATAAAATCTAAAAAAAAACGATATATGTAACAAACATAGAATTGAAGACACATATCTTAGCCATGAAATTTAATAATTTTGAGCATGCAGAGTAAAATTATTGTTTGCATTTATCAAAATAATACTAACGGCCATGAAAGACACATGTTGACCAGAAACCCCGGATATAGGACAGGTCAGTGAAATTATAGAAAACTGGCTAGTTAATAAATTCCCAGTTAGCTGGTTGGAAATTAATAACAAATTGTTAGTTATTCTAAAGTCATGTATAAATTTAATATGAATTAATACCCATGTTCATATCATTACTTTTTCAGTATAGGATATTCATTAATTCTACAAGTATAATTTGTAGATGGTGACATTTACTTAAATTGTTATTAAACGTACATACTTTAACATAAGAAATAAAATTTCTTTTTTTCTTCACTATTTCACTGGATACATTTTAATATTCGTATTTTTCTTTATTGCATATTTACTTTTGGTTAAAAGTTTAAGTGCTCGACTAAAATTTATGATTGACCACTTCAGGGAATAATCAAACTTTTTGTCTGGTCAACAACACTTTAAATATTTGAGATTATTTAATTAACTATATTAGTGCTAACTCATAATATTCTAAACTTTACGGCGTTGTTAAATTGATAGACTATAAATTTATAACATATATATATATATGACATTCGAATTTATAGATCTATGACATGATCGTAATAACAATATAGAATGTGAATGTAACAGATCATTACAGATTTTGATATTTATGTACGGAAATAATACAAGTTTTTAATACAATTCTAATTAAAAAAATTTGAGCTTATTAACTACATTTTAATGTTTAAGTGTTTATAAAAAATTCAAATGTACACTTTAATTGAGTAATTTTTATATTAACTTAAAAGAATTCAAAAGTAAGTTCGTTTTATATTATATGTTAAAATAATAATTTAATTAGATTTTTAGAGAATAAAAACATTGTCTAAATGTCAAATAATACACATTTTAAAAAACCGAAGTTATAAAAAGTAAGTAATTTAAATATTATAAAGTAATATAATCTTATTAAAGAAATATAACTATTTTTTTAATAAAATTATTACTTATTAGCATTTGTGATTGTTTAATTATTATTTCTAGGTATTATATTTATATATTAACAATATTTCGGTAAGAAAAAGCATTTATAAAATTACACTATTTAATTAATTATATCAGTCATAAACTTATCATAACTATTATATGTACATATATTATATATAGTTATGTATAGCTATAGTATATATTTAATGTTATATACATATAATATATAACATTAAAGTTATAAAATTCGTGAGAGCAGAATTTGCCTGTCACATATATTATGGCCGTAGATCATAATGTTATACAAGAATATATATCCAGACAAAAAACTTCTATTTTATATCGGCGTTTCATTAAAACATATAATACGTCATTCTCAATTTGGCCTCAGTGGATGCAGACGGCGACAATTCGATTTCCAAGCATGCATAGTCGATCCTGCAGGATCAATTCATCGACCTTCCTCCATTTTTTTTAGTATTATCTTAAAAACCGAAACAAGCTGGGTTGATAGATGAATGGAACAAGTAGTGTAGAATATATATGCAGATACATATTGTTATATAGGATCAACAGTGGGACACAGAAAGTATTGATTTCTGTATGTATAATGACAACTGCCTACTTGTGTATACGTCGATGAGGAAAAGAGAACCTGACAAGTAAAAGCCTGAGAGCATAACATATGAAAAACTGTATGATAAACTACTCTTTCACCTCTTCCACATAAATAAATAAATTGTTTGCGAGAACTTTATATCCGAGTGTTAAAAATTATGTATCTAGACAAACAGAGTATAGAAATAATGCAAAAAAACTGAGTAGCTTGTTCGTATTTAATAATAGTAAATAATAAAAATCTAAAGAAACGACAAAATGTACTTTTATAAGTTACAATTTGAAATGATTCATACTACAATAAAATTATATAAAACATACAAAGTAATTTCTCTGTTTGGAAAGTTAAGAATCTAAGACATTTTGAAAGATTTCCTGAAACACTCGATATGGTATTAAAAGCGTTAGACTTATTAATTTGATTTTAATGTCTTTTTAAATTAAAATGAATTTTTGCAAGTAAAAAAAGGCAATGACAACAGAAAGCGTTATTTACAAATTAAAATGGCCCGCGAATGCCAATAGTCTGATTTACGACAAAGTTCACTTAGTGAATAATAATATATAGAAATTATAGAAATAGGAAAATCTAACACCATACTACACACATGTCAGGGTCTAGCAGAATTAGAATGATTAGAATTCATCTAATGATAAAATTACTAAATTCTGCTAAAAAAATCGGGGGTTGGACAGCCCAATCACACAGGTTGAACTAATTTATAAATTGATATATCCAATTTTGATTGAATCAAATAAATATTGTTAACTCATAAACAGCACAAATAGTCAAATTAGAAATATAAATTAATAAAAACTTAATTAATGAATGCTAAACCAATATAGTATAATTTATAATAACCAATTTAGTCCGGTGGCTTAGCAAATTTACCGTTACCGGCGGGACAAAAGTACCAAATTTGACATGGAGTTTCTTTTCGACCTATCTATCGATTTTATCCCTGGAACCCACTTGATCGGTTCTGATTTTCCAAGATGGAGGCCAAAATCCGAGATGGCCGCTATGGAAAAATAAAATTTCGTATATGTGGCTGTGAAAATCGGATATGAACAAATGAGGTGTCAATTCAGGGTTTTGGGGGTCACTGAAAACGATGTTGGCCATGGCATGTTGATCAGGTTACCCATTTCCAAGATGGCCTTCAAATTTAAAAATGGCCGCCAATACAACATTGGCCGGCATTAATCGCAGGATTTCCTGCGTGGTAACATTTTTAGCACTGAGTGATAAGCTATTTTACAAACCAGTCTATTCTTTCTTCAAAATCATTTACATGACATTGGTACGTAATTTTCGTCAATTGTTTAAATAATATTATTTTTGATGACTCAGTGGTGGATTCAACTATTTTTTCCCGCCTCTTTTAACAAAAAATGACAAGGAGGAAAGGGTAAATATTACATGTTATCTTATTTTTTCTAAATATAATAACATGAAGTATAATAACGAACATTATTATCTATCGTTTGGTAAAGAAAAATCCATAAAAAAATTATTATGCAAGTGTATTAAGAAAAACATTACGACGCAGGATTTCCTGCGTCCCGGCATTAGTGATCATAAAATTGTAAAAAATGAGCAATAATGAATGTAGCAGTAATCTATTTATCCTTATTTATGTAACACTTATAAAGGCTTGCCAGACTTTCGTAGGCGAATTAGGTTTACGTTTCTTGACGTTGTGGACGATGGTTTGTCCAATAGTTAGACACACTTGTGAATCGTTACTCTCTATCAGATTTGGACTATTAACAATCATGGACACGAGACACTGTAGACTCGATAGTAATGAGTCCTTCTGACAACGAGGTGGAAACTGGCCAATGAATTGGAATCCTTCATGATGAAAGATATTCTTTCTAACGATTGTTGCTGCTTGTGCCAGTATCAGGGCGTCTTCACTGAAGTCACGCTTTTTCAGGGCATCTTTAATTAATCCTGTTTTTCATTCCATTCTTGAATATTATAACAAATTCTTGAATATTATAACAATGTTCCGGCCATCATGTTGTGCTTGTGCATCAGAGAACCGTTCAAGCAACTGTTCCTTAAATCTGGTTTTGTTGATAGTCTTCATAATTTTCAGCTCCTCAAGCCGATTAACATACAGGGTATGTAACTCTGATAATTTGAAGATAAGAGTGCCAGCATTGACTGAGATTTCAATATAACCAGCAAGTTCAACAAATGTTCTTGACTCATTCATTATATCGTCAGTGTTTATTGTTGCCTTCTGTAACTGTCTCATATGACTGCGATATCGATTTCGAAGGTAGGTCAAACATGTTAAATGATGTCGCATCCATGGCTATGAGATCTGACCCAACGATCCTAGTAAGTAGCTGGGTATCCTGCAGTTCACTAATCATAGTCTTAAGGCCCGTATCCATATAATATGATGAAACGTGGTGGAGGGAATTACCATCGTCTGCGCCTTTCTCGCAAAAGAAGCATTGTTCTACCATGTTGATTGAGCGCCGCTTACTAGGTTGTCTACATTGTTCATTATCATTTTCATGTGGATCGGATTCCTTTCGTTTTCTCGCTCTTGCCAGTTTGTAGTTGCTGAACTGTACATGACAGGATTTATGCCACGACGCAGAATTTTCCACAAACGTGTCAACGGTTTGATCACTCCCAAACTTCAGTCCAGTTGGGAGCAGATTAATCTCACGAAACTGTTCAATATTAGTCAAGAATGACTGATATGCAGATGTCTTATCGCCGCCTACTGACGAGTTGAGAAGGGGACATCTTAACCCTTCAGCTGTTTTTTCTTGGCAGATGATGCAGTGGCTAAAGTCTAGCTCCATGTTGCTTAATCTAAAAATAAATATAGGGATACTATAATTTCGAAACAAGGTGCCCATGTGCACTGATAAATTCAGCGTTAGTAAAAAGCGGAAATAAAGAAATGACGGAATTATCAACGAAACAGCATCGTCAATTGTACACTAAAAAACAAAAAAAATAGCCAGGTAACATAATCGCCATGCAGCATTAATCAATGATTTATAATTTGCATTAAGAGAACAAGAGCCAATCAGAAATTGATTAAATTCAAAATCAATTTCTGGTTGGCTCTATCGTTCTTTGGTGCAAATTATAAATCATTGATTAATGCTGCATGGCGATTCTTTTTGTTATTTAGTGTATATCTGAAAAAATATGCAAAACGTTCATACTGAATTATTAACTAACAGAGGCATGCGAGACTCCCTAGCGTAGGGGTAGAATGCTCGCTTTAGAAGCATTCCGGGTGTTCGAACCCTGCCTTGACCTTATTTTTTTACTTTATAAGTTTTACATAAATAAGGATAAATAGATTACTGGTATATTCATTATTACTTATTTTTTAACAATTTTATGATCACTAATGCCGGGACGTAGGAAATCCTGCGTCGTAATGTTTTTTCTTACTATTTACACTTGCATAATTTTTTATGGATTTTTCTTTACCAAACGATAGATAATAATCTTTGTTATTATACTTTGTTTTTATATTTAGAAAAAATAAGATAACATGTAATATTTACCCTTTCCTCCTTGTTGTCATTTTTGTTAAAAGAGGCGGGAAAAAATATTTGAATCCACCACTGAGTCATCAAAAATAATATCATTTAAACAATTGACGAAAATTACGTACTAATGTCATGTAAATGATTTTGAAGAAAGAATAGGCTGATTTGCAAAATAGCTTATCACTCAGTGCTAAAAATGTTACCACGCAGGAAATCCTGAGTGGCAACATTTTGTATTGGTGGCCATCTTGGAAATGGGTGACCTGAGCAAAATTCTATGGCCAACATCGTTTTCAGTGATCCCAAAAACCTCTGAATTGACACCTCATTTGTTCATATCCGATTTTCACAGCCACATATACGAAATTTTCTTTTGCCAAGGCGGCTATCTCGGATTTTGGCCTCCATCTTGGAAAATCAGAACCGATCAGGGGGTTACGATCAAGTAATTTATATAACTATTGAAATAGTTTCCTACGGTTTGTGTAAAACAAACAAATATATTCCGATCTAAGATTTAGTCTATTTCAAATTGTATCTTCGAATAATATGCATTATTGAAAATAAATTGATTTATAATTATTCTTACATTTGTGTCAATGATGATAAAAGAGAAAAAAACTTAATTTTGCACAATAATTTAAGTAAATCGTTGTTAATGCTTGTAATATATAATGTGGACTAAGTTTTTATATTATATATAGTTCAAAAAGATTTAACTGTATACAGAAATTATCTAAAAAATATCTGTACAATTCGTAAATATATTAGATAATAATTATAAAACAATGAATATAGTCAAATAAATCATATAAACGAATCATTTCTTTCTAAAGGAATGAAGATTATGTAACGATCCAATTCAATTAATTTATAAGATGTTCAAAATAGTTTTTTTCACATCTATAGTAAACTTTTAATATAATCTAATATTTGCTAATTTTTGCTAATAATATAATATATTCAATTAGAAAATATATAAAACATAAAAAGGTTATATTTAACCAAAACATTTCAACAAACATAAATTTAGATTGAGAGAAATATATACAAATAGCTCAGAAACAATAATTGAAATGCTAGTATAGTAATAAATTAATATTATGAAGTGAATCAAGCTGCTAATTTTAAGAGTAAGAAAATATAAAAACATCGCTAAATAAGTTTGATATTTGGATTTCTAATGTAAGTATGGATTGTGATATATTTTACTTGATAGTATAAATGATTTAATAATCTATTTTTCTTTTAACAATATTCTTTATATATTAATATTTGTAATATTTACAAAATGGTAATATATTAGAAATTATATTAAATAGTAATTAATTTCATTAGTCATACTCGTATAATAATAATATTTATATTAAGTGTCTCGTATAAGTGCAGTTTGAAATGGTATATCATTATTACATCGGAATAATTTTTAATTTAATAAATAATTAATTGATATATACTGAGTAAAATGCGCAATGAAAATATTTTAAATACGCTATTATTAAAAATACTTGTATTTGTTAAAATATGCTATGGTTTGGTTAGAATGGCTGACGTTTTGTTTGTTTTAAAATAAGTGTGATATTAGAGTACAGGATAAACTAATAAAAAGTATAACACTAGTGTGAGCTCAATGTATCCCTTTGTATTCTATGGAAGTTTATTAGAAAGGAATATATACCCATTTTCTGCTTTATCTATAGTCACAGTCATACCTATATAAGAGATACCTTACCTTATTGAATAGCCAATGTATAAAATATTTAGTACAATATAATTGTATACATTTGATTCAAACAATAGATAACATTTTCGCAAAATCACTATTTATAATAAGAAATATTTGTAGCTCAACAGCTTAACCTTTTTAGGAATTTGAATAGTGTTTAGCTACTATCCTATATATATTGTGCTTAGAGACATCTACCATCCATCATGTCACAAATAATATCAGTGAAGAAAATGTTTAGGCATTCCATCGGTGATAGACATTTAAATATATGCATAGTATACTTCTATATGGCTGGAAGAGAAGGTAAAATTATGTCTTGTTCACAGAAAAATTATATAAACTGACCCAGAAAACTACAAGTATCTATTTGAAAGTGCTATTAAAGGTGTTCTACATACGCAGTAGTCCACTTATATTGTACATGAATTCTACAAATACAACGCGGGTAAAAACATGTACGCCTATAATTCAAATAATATATACATTTATATATAGTGAAAGAAAATATACGTTTTGTATGAGGTGCGATCGATATTGGAAACAGGATGTAATAAAAGTCTGTGCAGAATAATTTAAAAAAGCAATATAAGGTAAATAAAAAGTAATACGAATAATGAAAGAGATATTATTTGTAGTTTGTTTGACCATGGGGGAAGTTTGTAGATCTAATAATGGCATAATTAGTACGTATTCTATATTGCAAAAATATATTGAATTTTAATCATCTATGCATTTAATAAAATAACATTATACAGTAGATAGTTTTCTTGCATAAGACAAATATAAAACAATATTTACGCTAGAAAATAATATAAAGTAGATACCAACGGTTTCAAACGTTATTCTTAAAATAATACATACTTTGCAATTATTTCAATAATAAAAAAATAGCTGGTTTCTATAGTACATATTTAGTTAATAAAAATAACGATGAGTTATTTACAACTGTTACCCGTTTAAAACAAAAACAAAATTAATGGGAATACTAATTCATTTGGTTTCAGACTGATACCAAATCTATCCATACACCAGTAGTTTATTCAATTTTTAATACAGAAATTGAAAAATTATATAAAAAAAGTATACACATATCACACTTGGTGTTGCACACATGGAGGTTTATTTTCACCATATATAAAGTATGAATTT
Organism: Invenusta paracnida; assembly: GCA_036023295.1. Taxonomy (NCBI): domain Eukaryota; kingdom Metazoa; phylum Platyhelminthes; order Proseriata; family Coelogynoporidae; genus Invenusta; species Invenusta paracnida. The sequence goes on from JAYRBW010053334.1 coordinate 39,934, forward strand.
TTCTAAACTATATCGTGCTCTAAAAAGAACTTATAAAAACTGTATATATCCTGTTATATATACTGTATATAATCTGACATTTATAGCATATGTCAGATTATTTGAAAGCCTAATACAACTATTTGATTTCTTCAGGAAAAGCCTGCTTCTTTAAATACATATATTGTTAGCAAGGTTATACGAAACATCCTTTATCCTTTACGTGCATATATACGTACATATACAAAATTATACGTTAGATAATGCACTTTTAAACTTCAATTTAAAGTTTTTTCTAAGAGATAGAACGTTTAATATAAACGTATTTTTCAATATGCTTGTTCACTTATAAGTTTTGTTTTGTATTTATTTCTATATTTTAATTTATTAAAAAATGTCAATATTTTGGATAAATGACCAACTTTAAGCGAATAAGTAAACAGTTGACAGGTTTAAAAGTAGTTTGCCGTTAAAAGGCTCAGAACGATGGTATTTCATGAAGAGTTATTAACTATTATTTTATCATGAAATTATGGGTAACAGGGTTTTTTCTAATTAATAAGAATATGGATATCTGTAAAATGTATTTAAGCTATGTAATTGAGTCGAAATAAAGGTAATCATTTTCAGAATGTATTCACAGGAAATAATTAATAGTGTCCACAAATTTCGCAAACTCTTAAACATATAAGCCTGTACCTAAACTACACAGACAGTCAGCAGACTACGAAAACAGATACAAAAGAGTCGAAGAAGACAATGTAATTCAATTTCGACATGGCGGTTTGTCATCCTCACAAGCTGAAGTAGGGGAATCATCTTAGTCTCTTGTCCTCTTTTCAGACAGCAGTCACGTTGACCGTTCTTCCAGCTGCTCGTGTTAAGTGTCACTTCTAAGGGAACAAATCTCTCCTAAATAGGAGCTGAGAAGAATGCGTTTCTTTTGCAATTGTGAATGAAAAAGACTAGATCAGATATTTTTTTGATCCACTACTATTTATTCACGTATAACATATATATATTTATATAGTACGCATAAATATTTGCTTCTCTCGGGTATATGTAGTATGTGTATAAGTATCTATACAGAGAGGTTCAATGTGCAGAAAAAAATTAAAAAGCGGTGAACAAAATTATATTAGATAGTCGGTAAAGTTATACAACGAACTAACGTAATATTGTCAATTTTTCCTGATAATGAAATATATATGTATATATGTATATGTGTAAGACAAATTTGCTTTTGAGAACATGGGTGCAAATGTTTCTTTTCTCTTAATAGGTTTACCACTCTCATAGGATATATCTTGATAACACATCGAGTTATTAATGTTTCAATTTTTGTGCGTACGGTGAAATTTAGCAATAAGTATATTTCATGCATTATTTTATTGAAAAGCGTCTTTAAATTAAAGTTGATTTTAAAGTAATATCTTTGTAGATGATTACTAAATAAGATTATATATTATTATTTTTGAATTTAAATACACAAATTGATTAATTTAAATTGTGATGTACAACTTTTTAATTCATTGGAAAATATATTTCACTTTTTAAAGAAAACACGATTCACAAGTTTATACATCTTTTAGAATTACCGTATATATAACTTAAATGAATACTTACTTATAATTTAATTAACATTTACACTTAAATCTATATAACGATAGAAACTACAAGAAAATGAAAAATATCTACTAAATATAAAGAAAAATAATTAGGTACATATTGTGACAAAAATGAACCTTTTTAAGTTTGTTGTAAATTGATTTCAAAAGATAATTATAATTTAAAATAAGTAATACTGCATTAATTCGATATCAGTTAATAAAGTAATTCATTGATGAGATTATTATTTCAAAAAGAGTATTACACAGTAGTTGGAATTTTTTCTTGAGCAATTTTATTGAAAATTATTTATATTTTACAGATTCTATGAAAAATATACAACGTATACAAGTAATAATTTAGTTCTTCGAATGACTGATTTACGCATGTTTCTAATATGTACAATATCTTATATTATACACATAATATAGAAGTGTATAAGACATAATTTGTAAATTCATACTAGTAGTAGGTTAGGAGGGGCACAGTAACAAATGGAGGGGGGTCTATCAACAGGGGAGGGTGTCCACCTTCACACCTCTCAACTAATCAGAATCGAGACAAGGCTTTAACCAATAAGACGGCTGTAAAAGTATAAGGACGCACGCGTCTGTTTTCATTCATTCTACTCTGCTTTTATCTATTTAAACAACTCTTTGCGCCAAATTCAAATTTAAAAGTGCGCGGTATTAAAAAAAACCGATTAGTCTCCTAGTAACGTAAAAATTGAACGCGTCATTCCAATTGCGATGAAATTTCAAATTTTATATGCATCATGTTTTTAAATACGCAGGCATATTTTAATTAAACGTGGAATTATGTACCAGTGTTAAATCGTATTTAAGGGGAAAAGTTACTGGAACACCCATATTTAATACTTAACAGGGACAGACTATAATCACGCAACAATTATACATAGGTTACATAAATATTACTTGTCTTAAATTTGAGTAGTATAGCTATATATAACTGTATTTTGATAAAATTAATATATTGCTAAATTATATAACTAAACTCCTAAATGATTCCCTATTTGAATGCTAAAAATACGCTAACCTTCTAAATTATTCCCTTAATGTATGCTAAGAGTTCCCTACCGGTATGCTAAAAATGTCTAAAAGATATACTAAGTAAGTTTTCCCCTTAAATACGATTTAATACTGGTATATAATTCCACGTTTAATTTAAATATTCCTGCGTATTTAATAATGTCATGATGCATACAAAATTTTAAATTCCCTCGCAATTGGAATGACGCGCTCAATTTTTACATTACTAGGAGACGAATCGTTTTTTATATCCTGCGCAATCTAAAATTTGAATTTGGCGCAGAGTTTTGTTTAAATAAACAAAAGCAGAGTAGAATGAATGAAAACCGACGCGCGCATTTTTTGATACTTTTACAGCCGTCTCATTGGCTAGAGCCTTGTCTCGATTCTGATTGGTTGAGAGGAGTGAAGGTGGACACCCCCCTGGTTGAGAGACCCCCCTTCCATTTGTGACCGTGCTTCTCCTTCCCTACTACTCATACTCGGATAAGTCTGCAATAGCTTTCAAGCTTTTTTCCTTTCTATCTAGCACGTAGAGTTATTGAGTACATTTAACGCTATGATAGAAATGTGATATTAATTTGGGGGAGTATAAGTAACCCTAACCTATATTTGTATACAGTGGGATGCTTAGACATATAAGTAACTAATAAAATATAGCTAACTAATTTCTCTTCTCAAAAATACATGTTTGTTTAGGTGCAAAGACACGGTATGACTGTCATACATAAAAGCGATAATTCATACAAATTCGATATGTTTTATACAGAAAACTGAGATAAAATATTACAGTTGCATTTACACAGCGTACCCTATATCTCTCACCTGATAAGCTGTATACGAATAAACACCAAAAGATAGATTTCATCAAAACTCCTGGTACAGTTTATTATCCAACAGCTAACATGTGTAAAAAGAGTTACATTCTCCCCATGATGCTGAAGAAATGTTGGATAAACTCGAAATATCGAGTAATTGTGGTGTAAACATTGTCTACGTTTGTTTTCTACTATGCATGTGCATATAGAGATAGCATAAGACGTAAATTTGCAATATGTTTTGGAACTTTCTATAAATAAATGTAATGGTAATGAACGTATAGACCGAACTGCATATTCTAGATGAATGTAAAATAAAAAATAGTTCAGTCATCTTTTGAAAATGTAGGAAAATAATTTTTGAATAAATGAAATTGTAGGTAAAGTGTTTCACTTTGTTTAAAATAATTCACAGAATAATTAATAAAGCTAAACTAAAAGTTCAAAGAGAGTTCAATTATTAACTATAGTGATAATGCAGAAAATGTAAATTGCATAAATATAAAACTGTGAAAAAGATAAGCATTTTAATAGCATGATTATAACCTAACAAACTATTTTGTTTTCTCTTCAAAGGCAATTCTTTAAATTCAATTTGTACATTTGGTAAATCACAAGCTGATGACTAACGAGTGTCGAATCACAATCACTTTATTATATTCATTATCATTTCTATTATAAAGTTTAGACAGTTAGACATAGTTTAAATAGGAATAAAGCCGTTCTGTGTTCACTGTACCTATATGCTAAAAAAATGTTGATGTTTTGGTTAAAATACAGCAAAGCACGAAAGAAAAGTTTTTTCATTAAAGACATGACTGGCTGAAATAAAATATCGATTAAAGCGGCTTTGAATTAATGAAATTACTCCCAAATCATTTTCAAGTTATATTGAGGAAATAGAAAAGGTTATTAAATTTAAGAATTTAAGCTTTAAAATATTTTGAAAGTCATGCAATTGTTGCAATTAAAAAAGTAGGCTGGTGACCAATACAAATAAACATTTTATATTGTAATAATGTCTTTATTAAAAATCAAATTAGCATAATTACTTTTGTTTAATAAAGAAAAGTGAAGGATAATTAAATGAAACTTTCAGAGTGTGTAGGCCTGTTATAGACAATTGAAACTGCATTATAAGGATACACGTATTAGAATATATACGCCAGTTTTGGAATTAAGATAAACATATTTATTGATTAAAATGGAAAGATGAGCAGATTTATTGCATTAATAAGTTTTTTTCACATGAATGAAGTTAGAGCTATATACTTATACAACTAAAATTGCGAGACAAGTTTTGAGTCTCATGCAATGAAGGGGAAATATGACAAAGTACACGAATTCGTAAGTGGTGTGTAGATGAGAAATAGGTCAGTAAGCAGGGGTTCCATATACGAAACAGAAAAATTGTTCTTGAAATGATAACTAGCAGTGCGATCTCATTTACATATATACCGATCGTACGTGATGGTATTGTGATAAGGATGAATTATAGATTAGAAGGGAACTATCCATCATATATATGTATACTCATAAATTTAGATAAGAAACAAATATTTCTATGTATATTAAGTATACGAGGGTACATCTACATATTATGCGATTTATAATATTTATACATTGGACTATTAGATTACACGTTGTCAATGTATAAAATGGGATCAGAGCGAATAGAATGAAATGAGCACACACATACCAGCGAAAGAAAGCATTGTAAAACAGACATATTAAAAAATATAAGCTAACGTTTTTATTCCATTTAATAATTATTGTCAATTTTTCATATACAAATATTTTGACATTATATTCTAGTTTATAAAAAAACAATAACTAAATTACGAATATATGTTTACTATAAATAATCATAGTCAATTAATAAAATGTTGTATTATGTTTATTTATAATATTTACTATTATCACGTAATATCTAACAAAATGCAATATTAATAGCAGTAGTAAAAAAATGTATTAGAAATAATTATAACATGTATAGGGCAATTTTAAATATGAACTCAGTATGTTTTACTTGGTGTCAACTGACTAAGGAATTCATAAAATGCATACATATCTAATTTTGAAGGCAAATATAACAAATTTTCATTATATAAGAATTATACTTTTATAAGGAAGATTACAATTTCATACATTATGCATATCTATATTATATATAACAGGAAATAATATTACAATGTTTAATTAATTAATTTTTTTACACATGTCTTTTAGGAGCAAATTAATTAAAATTTGATTTGTGAAAATTATACAAAATATTTTCATTACATAGTTATTGCAATAAACAAACGCAAGATAACCTGTGTAAAAATTAATGAAATATAGTTGAAAATTTGATTAAAATAACTCTATATGTCCAATCAGTTGTGATATTCCCTTACTTGAAAGTAAGAAAAATGGTATTTAAAATGAAATAATTTTAATTTTGAAAATATTTAAAATCTTTAAATCTATCTCACATAAATATCGAAGTGATATTTTGCCTGAAAAATGTAAGTAACCTATACAATACATTGACAAAAGAACTGTTTTCAATTTAAATTGAAGAATTTTAATTTGATAATATTTTACTAATTGAAACTGATAATTTAAAAAAGTAAAAAAGCAGTCATTCTAGTAAAAACATATTCGACAATAAATTATCCGAACTGAAATAGATTTCCGATAATAATCATACGTGTGTATTGGTTGTCAGGCAGGAAAATTAATTATTTAAAGGAAACTAGAATAGATTTATTCAAGGATGTGTAAGAGAGTTTCGCTTTCTCCCAACTATTCTTTCTTCCAAAATTATTGATTTATAATGATATGGTTTAATTGTTTCTCTTTTTGTAAGTACACAGAAGAGAGAATTCGATCAATTGAGGTAGATATTGCCTCGTTTATTTTCAGTAATAATCGATATCACGATATCAGATTATAGAAAGTTATTGAAATATAGTAGAGGGAGAAATGGTAATTAGAAGGGAATAAATTAAATGCTTAAAGAATCTTAATTGACTAATATATACGATGTTCAGATGCTAAAATGGCAGATTTGGCCTTACCAATAAGGGCGCATAATTCCGGATCATCGTCTAGTTGCAAACGTTGGCATTGAAGACAACACAACATTGTCTTAGGAATTGGAATCCAGACGGGAGACATACACAACCGTATTTCAAAGATAACCACCAAAACAGTAACACAACCTCTTTGATTAAGAGTGGACGGAGACAGAAATTATCGATTAATTTATCGGATTAGTTCAGTGGCGAATTGTGTATCGAATTTTTTAAATACTTGTTAATCGGCGTAGATGTGGTGGCGACGGTGACGACTGTGAAAACGTAAATTCAGGCATATTTTATTGAACCCAATGTATGACTCATTTGCACGTTTGATTTCCCCAAAGATGGGTTGTGCTTGGGGCTATCACACACACACACACACACACAGACAGTGTTTTTTCTCTTTGAGACGTGGTACGAATTATATCAATGGAAGGAGTTATCACTTAATTCCTGCAGGCAAAGGGTGTTCACAAGAATGTTTTTTGCGCATTTGCAGTATTTCTTCCTTTCTTGATGTTACATACACATGAATGAAGCAAATCAGCGGCTGGCGGATATAGTTATATACTCCAGAGCTGAAGAGTATAAACTATATGCAAAAATAAGACGAATGCATTTACATCTCTCTAGAGAGGATAAAGCGAAATCCAAAAGAAGTTAATCTTACCACTAGTCCTATTGTGATAGTAGATATCAGTGCGTTATCTCCTGAGTTAGGTTAGAGAATTGATTGAAGAATGAACTTTTGAATCAATGAAGCAAGCACTTGTATATTTTGGAGTTCACTCTCTTGAGGTTCCTTCTATTCCCTTTTTTGACTGCTTCTCCTCCTCTTTTCTTCCTCTTTTGCGGATAAAGACAACACTGTTGCAAGAAGGAAGGCAAACTATGAAGCGTCGGCAGGACGAATGGGGAGAAGATCTAGAGGGTATGTAGAAGCGTATTACATCAGACAACGAGCCTGTCTGACTATAGGCGAGTTTGAAACATCGAGTAGCGCCTATCCTGACAAAGCTAGCTAGACTGAGTGACTGGAGATGAGCTAAGAAGAAGTCTAATGAATGGAGAATGGAGTTGTCTCGCCGTACCCGCTCGCTGTCTGGTTGGTCGATAACACTGCAGGTATATATGCTTTATTGAGGTCAATGAGGTCGTCTTTGATATTTTTGTTCAACTATAGATCAAGGATTGCGTGTCTGTAATGTCGTAGGCTTAAGCAGAAATGGAACTAAATGTATACGACGGAAACAGCACCCAAATTGCCGAGTTAGTGCTTGTTACATATGCAGCTATTTATCTAGGATCGTTGAATGTCTGTCTGCATGGAGTTAGAAACAGGAGGTTTTGGCGTGTGCAGACGACTATTAGTTTCATCCCATTCCGTAGATGATGCACGCATGATAAACATTAAGACAGCAAAACTATCTGCGTTGAATGTGCAACATCTGAAGTGAGCCAAACTTATAATGAACACATACACACATACAGAAAGAGAGAGAGAGAGAGAGAGAGACCACAATATGGTTGGCTACACAAGTTAGCTTGCGGTTGAACATGTATTTGGGTTGCAGCATGTTATGTACATATCCCTCTATGTATGTTATCAGAAACTGGATGAATACATCAATAGTTAGTTGATTTCTTCCTAGTCTAAACAGTATTGAAAATACAAACTAGACTGTAATGCTATATAATGTAGTTATGTTTACTATTTTACAATACAATTATAAATCTATTAATGCAATGTAGTGACGTCGATTTTCGGTTAAAATTTTTAGTGAAATATGGGCCTCTAACTTACTGTGAAGTCAATAAATTACATGATTAATCATAATACGTGTGTAACAATCAGTACATAACGCCTGTATCATTTCCAAGTTCATTCAATAATCGGAAAATAAGAAAGTGGCCCAAAAACGAGCTGTCATGTTCTGGTTTGACATGGGTACTAATTGTATTCGAGTATTCAATGTCACAATTTGTATAATACATGAACAAAGTTGTTAATTAATAATGGAACGGTGGAAAAAATGAACTGTTGTAACACACATAATAAGGAAATACAAAGATTAGAAAATTGGTTTACTAAACACATATTTACTAAATTGTGCAGTTCACTTTGTAACAAAAAACTTTAAATTTTAGTCAACACCGTTTCTCTATATCAGCAAAATTATATCCTTTAAAAAGTATAATAATATTTATTATTTTTAAATTAAATAGTTAAAAAATCTAGCTCGATTTACGAGCAACAAAAATTGTAGTTTCTGATATTAACTTACAAACAATTGAAATAAATGGTAATTTTTATCCCCAAAATCAATGCTAAAAGTCTTAATTTATATGTGTTAATAAATGAATAATTTTTTTTCTAAAATATAATAATACAAGTCTATTTTTTTTAGATATATATCGATATAAAGAAAATGTTTTTGTATAGTGGAATTATTGATTGAAAAACAAATGTGTTGCAAAACATTTAATAGGAATATTTATACTCTAATAACATAAAAATTAATTAAGGTAAATAAATTGAGATAAATATCAAACTTATGGCAATGTAAATTTGGTTAAAATTTGTATAATCTCAAATTATTATATTGTTTGTTTAAAAAAACTTAAATATACATATTAAATCTGAATAGAAATATACTTTTGAAATAGTATTATTTTATATAATAGTTTTAAGTAATAATGCTAGTAAATTAAAAACATATATATACATACATATATATGAAAAAAAAAAATATTGAAATACATATTTTAACATTTGAATTCAATTTATAAAATCGAGTTTACTTATAAAAACATAATATATATCTTACCATTTTTGGAACCGACAGAAGAAGTTTTAGATTTTGGAGAAATCACCGTATTTTCATCTTCTGAAAAATTAAATAGTATACACATTTAAAAATATTCATACTTGAACTATTAGATAAAATCTTAGAGTCAGCTACGAAACTATTTAATAATACTATTAAATAGTTAAATAGCTGAGTCTTAGATGTTATCTGATTTCTCCGCATATGTAATTGGAATAATTATGTAAAATACGATATGTTTAATCTAAATTTAAACGCGTATGGGTTATATATAACATACACTTGATATATAAATACATTACAAATTATGTTACGTAATATTCAATTTTGAATTATACAGGGTGAATAATATTAAGTATGGAGACATATGTAGGTGTGCGTGTTGGGATGTGTACACTTATATATAATTAGAACTTCATTTTCTGAATCATTTTGTATATCATTTTTTATAAAATACAAAATACCGACACAAATTTAAAATATAGCTATGTGGGAAGATCTAGATGATTTATTAGATATTATATCAAGTGACTTGGAAGAATCTTAAAATAAAGATTATCGGTTTGACAAAGTATCTACTGAAAAAATACAATACCTCACTTTGAAAAGATTTTCTTAGAATACAAAAAAAATTGTTTTTGGGCGAAATCTGTTTAATACGCGGAGAACTGAAAAGAACAAAAAATTATATTTGACTATGTCAAAAGTACCAACAACATCAATTGAACAATGGAGCGTCGAGGAGTTAAATCGTTGGATGCGATTCTTCATATCAGAAGTACGAAAGTCGGACAATTAAAATACCTGGCCAAGTCAAATATGGAATTTGTTTTAATGCCCCACGCTCACTGCCAATGCCAAGCGCAAGGTAAAAATTACTACTTTCTGAAGGATGCTATTTTTTTCACATACGAAACTGCTTAGAAAATGTTATGAAAGATTATCAAAAGATGGGTCATGGATATGATCCCCAGAAGGCCTAATTAATAACAGTTAAAATGGAGAAACAATGTGGGAAAATAAAATTCTTGGTCACAAAAATTCGGAACAGATCAATCGGACACTAGTATATTACTTGGGGGTTCGTCTTACTCTCAGAGCTGGAGAGCATTGCATGTTGAGACCATCAATGTTTAATTTTGGATTTTATGATAAAGAAAAATTGAGATACTTTAAGTATACTGAATTTTCTAGCAAAAATGGTAGCATTTCTGGAAAATTGAAGAAACCAAAGTGTGTGCGTGTCTATGAAAACGCAGAAAAACCAGACCGTTGTGTTGTTAAATTGTTGGATGAATATATAAAGAAAACAGACGAATTCAAAGTTGATGCCCTGTATCTACGGGTCAAAGCTCCAGGTAAGAACGGCAAATGATTTAGTACCAGTCCGCTCGACCAGCATGCCAACGAAGGTACGTGCCATAAACTGTACTTTTTTATGTATATATTTTGTAGTGATTGTTAATTAATTAATAAATAATATGATGTGTTGATATAATTTATTAATTATGGACATTTTTGTTTATTTTAAAATGCATTATATATAATGTTGATTTATTTGGTATAATTATGTTTTTTTATTTCAGTAAATATACTAGACTATTATTAAATAGATAGTTAAGTAGCTGACTCGTACAATATGTTACTTTTTTTTTTATTTGGTTACAAAATATTCCATCTAGCATTACACAGTGTATCTGGGTGTACGTATTATAAGAATTGTATTCTATCAATATGTAATTATTTAATTTAAATTCCTGTTAAAAGACTTCTATAGGATATTAAATTAAACTAATATATCCTGCTTAAATAGAAATAATATTCATAATAACAAAGACGTAGGCAGAGAAATATAGAATAACATATAGTAGTAGTAGAGAATATAATATAATATTTTTTATATAAAATAGCATATCCATAGTGTAAATTACAGTTTTATGGAAGTTGCAAAAATTAAAACAAATTTAATTTGTGATAATAATTATCTTAACATTTTTTCTTTGTGTCATCGTTAAGTAATTCGAAAACTATGTTCTGTTATTTTACAAGGAATCTAACTACATACATTATATGTATAATCAATACACTATTATCGGAAAATTGATGGAAATTATACATCAGAATTAATTGACATTTACAATACATCAATCTGTCAAAAAACATGGTTCGTTTAAATGAACTCTTAGAAAATATGAAAAAAGTTAAGCACAATTAAAAAAAAGTCTGGTAATACAAATTAAAGGGTGTCTGCTGGAGCAAAATAATAAAAAGCGGTAATTTTAGATTTTCTGTCTACACTTAATATAACACATAAAAAATTAATATAATAAAGATGTAAACTTGAAGTGTAGAAATGATTTTTCTATTGTTCAAATTATTCTGTCAATAAATAGACTGCTGCGTCGCCGTGGTGCATTCGTATGACAGTCATTTTAGCTTAGTTATATATGTATTAGTGAATTTTGGCAAGAAATATAGTTGGCTACTATATGGAACAATGCAAAGAATAAGTGTGGATAAAATATTGTTTAAGTTTTCAGAACAAACTAATACCGAGTGCATTTGCCTGTCAGTATATATAATTAGTTATATAATTGCCATAAATTAGTAACAAAACACATTTGTCAAAAAGAATAAAATGTAAGAAAAAATAAGTTAAAATATATTTATATTTTAATATAATATAAGTAATAAGTTTCACTCATTTTTCTACATTTTTTCTATATATTACATTATTTTATAGAATATACTTTAAATACTCCGCTGTAAAATGTTAAATTTAAAAGTAGGCATATACATCCTATTTATAATTATGGCATAACTATGAATCAGTAGATAGTCGTCAAAGCTGAAAACTAAAAAGAAGAATTTAATATATTTTACCATATAAACCGTTTTTTTCACTTCCCGATCGGACGGTACTTTCAGCAACTTGCGTTGAGGCCATGGATGTCAAACTAATTCTTTCTGCAAAACAGCAGGCGGATTTTTTAAACTATAAATATATAGTACAATCTAATTTTTATTTTAAAATGCATTCCTATCTTTGATTTTGTAGATATATATTATAATTTAACATATACACTATCTCAATTTTTCATATGGATCGTATTGACACTCAAATCCTCACTTTACTCCTAGATTCGTTTTCAAAAGGCAAATTTAAATCAAATTTTGAATGTCCGCTCATTTATTAAAAACGTACAATTGACTCTAATTCCTCCGTGTATGAGCTTAACTATAATTACTTTTGTATATATGTATGCTTAGATTGTCAATTTTGCACAAGACAGTGTTACAAATATTCAGTAGTTCAGTTTTATACTTTCTGTCTAAGACATTTTTATTTATTTATACGCATGAAAAATAATAATAGGGGACACGGAATCTAGTACACCTACATATACCTGAAGACATTTTCTCATTTTTCGTTCCAGCTATTTTAGAAATTTTGGTCGATTTTTAAATAACGATAAAAATTATATCACAAAAACACATGTTTTTATACTTTTTGTCTTTATATACATATGTCTGGAAAACCCTAGACTTGTTAATTGACAAGTATCTGAAGCTTATTTTTTTCAAAATTATTTACGTACATAAATTACGAAATTATAATATTTCACTAATAAATAACTATTTCGGTATTTTGATACATTGAATCTGGTATTAATTCGTAGAATCTTCATAAACCTATACTGAATGCAAAATTGTTAATTTTGTTGAAAGTTTAATTGTTAAAAGTTTTACTTTTAAATAAAGCAAGAGAAGCATCAATTTTTATATCAGGAAGCATATATAATTTTGAGAAAACCCATTGCAATTAAACCTATAAAATGTAGTTAGTCAATATATCAATTTTGTTTTTATGATCTGTAGGAATGTTTGAGATACTGATAAAAATTAATAAGTCAACAATAATTGATTTGTTTTATAATAATTAATGTTTAACATTTTATGTCGTAGATAACTAACTAATTTTAACGAGTAAATAAATTGTAATAACAAACATTATGTAACAATCCTTTCCCCAAAATTTCACATATAGGTACATATAAACAAACATAGAATTAAAACTTTAATATATTTTATCCCTCGTATAGTTCCTAAAAATACATTTATAATGAATGTATAGACTTTAGCATCAAATTGTTGTAGTGTTTCAACAAGTTCATGGAAATAATTTAGTGCAGATGTATTGTTTATTACTCCAAAGTAGAAAATAAAATAAAACAAGACTATATTACCTTTGGTAGTTGTTTTAGATGATGCTCTATCGTCATCTTTACTTTGTAATGATTTCTTTGAAGAAGTTGAACTTTTTTTACCTGTAAATATATTTTAAGTTTGCGTACAGTTAGATTAAGTAAAATATTCATAATGATCGTTAACGTTGCTTGTTAAAATGGCAAAAAATATTCATAGCAAATTAAGTCAAAATCTGTGAAAATTATGTCGAATATGGTAAGGCTATTTCCTGCGATCATGAAATTTAGATTAAACATTCATTGATTAGGAATATTATATAAAGTGGTAGATTTAATTATTTTCACAATGAAAAATATAGTTACATATAGAGTCGTACAATTAGTAGATAATTATTGTTCAAATTATTCTTTCAAAATAACTGACATACGGTTATCGTAACATTCTATTAGACAATAAAAATTGAATTTATTATAGTATATTAAACACTACGATTATAATGGAATACCATATTTTAACTGAAACTTTGGAGCCCTCGATAAGAATCAAAATGTAGTATATCCAACCTATAAAGATATATGATTTAAAGATAGACTTAAGACAATATGTAAAACTTATGTAAAAGACAACACTAAAGCAGTATGTATTAATTAGTATTATTCGTAATTAGTAGACAGTATTAATATGCAGACAGTATGAATTCATATATCAGTATGTACAATCAATCAGGTTCTTACTAAACAGTTTAGTAGGTCGGATTCCGCTGCTTGATCCACCGGAAACACTTCTGCAGCTTTTGGTTGTGGATACACTTTGCTTGGATGCAACTATAACGAAATTACAGTTAGAAATCAATCAAGCTAAGATTTATATAATTTATATTAGAATTTTACATATACATGACGAGCTATACTATACCCGATTAACATAAGGAAGATTTAAAACACTACAAATATTGGCTATCTGCTAATCAAAATATTAAAAAATTATATAACACTGGATGAGTTTTACAATAGTTATTTTTATTTACAGAAAAAGAACAAGACAGATTTACATTAATTCAATCACGCATTAATGCATATATACTTTTATTGGTGATAGTTGATATTTTCTTTTCCGTGGAATTCTGCAATATTGAATGCATTATGTATAAAAAAAACTATAATTATTTTTATTCAAATAAAATACTACTCATATTGTAATTATAGTAATCTATAAAAATAAACATAATTTTAAATAAGTATGATAAATATTTGAACTATATTTTAACCACAACTAGATTACTAGGATGATTTAATTTTGTAATATATGTAATATAACAGACGATATTAATATAATAAGAGACGATTGGTGTAACCCATATTAAAACATAATACCATACAAAAAGTCAATATAGTGCTATTAATGACAGGAAATATTATCGAAAATCCTAATTATAGACATATGTACATACATGAATAGAGTAATTATATAGAGTTTCGACTCTTATTGATTCTGTATGCAGTTTTATACTACTTATCGTCTACGCAAAAGCTTTTGCAAAATAAAGTTTCTAAAATTCACAGCAATTAAATAGTTTATGCAGTAAAACAGTTTTAGATACTCAGGTAAGGAATTATATATTACAGATAAGTTATGTATTTAAATTGTATGAATATTTGTATGTATATTTGCTCTTAAAATGAATTTAATAAAAATATTTAACACTACTTTTAGTCTACCCATTTACATCAAATTCATTAAAATAAAACAACTTTATATTGACAAAACTGAACAACGCAATGCATATGAAATCAATAAGAGTCAAAACTCTGCATACATGATTATCACCAAAATTATATTTCTTAAATAAAAATAAACACACAAGGCCTGTTACTACTGAAAGTTAATAATTATGTAAGAAAAAACTATCTGTCGTTTTAAAACAATTAAATTCACACTTCCTTAGAGCAATTTTTGCAATTATAATGTACCCAGAAATTAATAAATTTGGTCTTGTAAGAGCTGATTGTATGCTCCCAGTATTTAACGTAAATCTTATATATTATATATTTTGGGAAAACATAAACAAGGTAAAATTTTTTTTAATACAAAAGAAAAAATTCTTACCAGAAGTTTTAATTTTTTGTTGATTACATACAGATGTGTATGTACTTGAATTTTTCTTAACATTATCAGTCATCGGTTTATCTAAAATGATTTTGACATTAAGCAAAGTTAATATTCAAAATAGAAAAAATATACAGCACAGCTACAGTATATTTCAAAATTAAATTAAACTAAATTTGAACAAATGAGAGATGTGTGACGTTTATGCCATACTGAGAACACCAGCTTCACATTGAAATTGAAGGGACAAAAATAAGGTCATTGACAAGGAAACAATATGACAGATGAATAGTATACGCATAGAGTAAAAATACTGTATGAGTATATATACTCTTAAATATATAAATATACTCTATGAGTATACGTATGTATGGTCTCTGATTTATTTGTGTCACTTTAGTTATGGTAAGTAGCTGTTGCCATTTTGGCACGAAGAGTGTGGTGATCAAAGCTGGTCGGAGGTTTTTTACTGAGGAGGTTGTCGGGGTCGAAAACTCTCTAGTCTAGTTTTTTTGATGTGATCAAAATAAGTCATGGGTTAAAACACCTCGACCACGACAGAGGTTGTGGTTTTTTAACCTGACTCAAGGTACACAATTTCTGACTAGGGGTACACCCTAGTTTTTTTTAACTATTGGGATTTTAATAGTTTTAATAAATTCGATATTATTTAAAATTACAATTTCTTTAAAGTATGAAAAGGAGTGCTATTTAATGATATAAAATTGAGTCAAATGAATAACATTTAAATAAGTTTACTAGCATGTTTACTTTATACCATTATTTTTTTATAGTGTAGACGAAATCAACCTGGGTCGTTTAAAAATTGACCAAGGTTTTTTTTTAATATACAGCTTCACAAACGGATGCCGCGATAACATATATTATTTGTAGGTAGGTATAGTTCTCCAATTTAAACAGTCTATCAAGGGATGGGCTCCCTGATTGGTGTGCTATATGACTCGGTC